>JAANSP010001278.1:0-16061 GCA_036850745.1 Homidia socia
TTTTTTTTCTCGCTCGTTGTTGTCGTCGTCAATCACCACACGACGGTTGTTGGATTATTAGATGGTGATAAGAGTGAAAAAAGTACACAAACGGCTAATAGCCCATGAATACCTTGACTGATTCGAATTTGTTGTTGTGAAAGGCAGCAGATAGGAGCTAGCTACCACTACCACACAGACAAATTACAACAATGCCAATATCAAGGGAATGGAACAAGTGGCTTGTTTTTACTTGACTTCGACATCATGAAAGTCTTGGGTATGGGGTATCAGCAGCGCATCATGAAGCAAAGGGATGATTATTACTATGATACAGTTGGCACTTGTGCTGGTTGGCAGTTGGCTTCTTCTCTTGGCCGTCTTTCGTTGTCTTCGTCGTCGCCGTCGTCAGTAACAGTTACTACTTATTTACTCACTCGCACACCAAAACACACTCAATCATTACACAGGTATGCGATACAAATGCATCGACAGCGTTATATTCTCCTTCTTCAGCAGCAGCACTTTTGCAACCGCAGCAGCGATTGCCGCAGAGTATTAACAGATGAACAAGAACAAGCAGAGAGAGAGAAAGAGCGACGAGAGGATGAGAGAGCAGCGATGGCTTTAATGGTAGTAACGCTGATGATGATGACTGTGATTGTTGTTATTGGACATTCATATTGTTGTTGTGGTATATCTATCTCTTGAGGCACATTCTTTGTGTCTTCTTCTTCATCAACATCACCTCTTCTACTTGTCTAGATCATACTGGTGCTAGCTGTGGTGATGAAGAAGAAGATGATGACGATGGTGATGGTGTTATAATAAAAGTGGCCAGTCTTTCTGTATCATCATCATCAGAATCATCGTCAAGGCAAGGATATAATGTGAAGAGATGAGTGACGAGGATGATGAAGATTTTGGATTGGATTATTAGATTGGAACTAGTTTCTCTTCTTTTGTTTCAATATATTCATTCCTTCCTTTGGCATTTTCTCTTTTTTGCATGTCATACCATGCACGCTGCTGCATACCATAGCACTATCACAATCACCTTTAGAAAGAGAGAGAGAGAGAGAGAGAGAGAAAGAAGCTGCATCAACAAAACATGCCAAAAAATGAATCTTATGAATATGAAGTGAAAACCTTGTTGTTGTTGTAGTTGATGATGATCATCATCATCATCAAAAGTCAAGAAGAGGTAAAAAAAGTTGATGAGGATGATTGTTTGATCGGTACTTACTGGTTGATGTTGCAGTTCTCGTTGACTTTTTATGATGGTGTTGCGGTTTACTGCTGCTGCTGCTCCTCCTGGTCTGGTCTGTTTTTTTCTCCTGTGAGGTGCTAGTGGGCTTTGGCACTTTTGGAAAATATGTAGTAGTAGTAATAATAATATAATAGCTGTATAGAGAGAGCGATGATGTTAGTTGCTCTTGCTGGGTTGTCGCTGCTGTTGTTGCCGTTGAAGAAGATGATGACGATGATGGTGGTAATATTTTGGCAAGAAAACAAAAATTCTATGAAAAATGAGGAAGGAACAAGACTAATGTTCATGTAATAATAGTCACTCGTCACGTCATTCACGTCAAAGTGAATATTATAAAGAAATGATGGGTATGGCAGCAGCGGAGTGTAGTGCTAGTACAACAAAGTTATTTTATGTTATGACCAACATCATCATCTTCGTCCCTATCATCTTTGATGATGATTACAAGAATGCGGTGCGGTCAGTCGGCATTCGGTATTCGGTATTATTATTTTAAAAAAGTTCTTTTGAGCAACAAGATGAAGAAAAACAAAAGAGTATGATATCGTAGAAAACACACGGGGCTTGTTTTGTACGTTTCTTGTATGTGATAGAAAACAAAAAGGTTTAATAAATGCTTTAAACGTTTTTTCACCGATTATAAGTATTCATGTCTTTTATTTGGGGAGGAATAACGTTCCACTATGTTGGTCGAACGCAGTTCCCGAACCCAATAAAATACTACAAGAGAGCTCAATGTCAATGTCAACACGAACAACTAGAGATGGGAGACCACGGTGGAGAAATAGAGTCAGTCGTCAGTAGCCACGCAGAAGCAGTTGCATAAAAAGAAAAGGAGGCATGAGTAAGTACATAAGAACATATTATCACACCGATTATAAGTATTCATGTCTTTTATTTGGGGAGGGATAACGTTCCACTATGTTGGTCGAACGCAGTTCCCGAGCCCAATAAAATACTACAAGAGAGCGCAATGTCAATGTCAACACAAACAACTAGAGAAGGGAGACCACGGTGGAGAAATAGAGTCAGTCGTCAGTAGCCACGCAGAAGCAGTTGCATAAAAAGAAAAGGAGGCATGAGTAAGTACATAAGAACATATTATCATTATCAAGATCGCCATCATCCTTGCATTATTATTTGGCATCACTTTTTCTCACACAATCGTCGTACTAGAATGCCTCAACAATGCACAAATGTCTTTCTGAAGATTTTTTTGATGGAAAAACGCTACATTACAGTGTGATGGAATGCTGTATACACAACAATCTCTTCACTTGCTGCTGTCATGCAATAATGCATTGTTGCATGCATCATCATCAACATCATCAGCAACAAAAAGATCCAATCCCGACCATCATCATTATTAGACTCTCATCATCATGATCCAAGAGAGAAAGAAACAGTAATAATGCAGAAAAATACTTAATACCTCATATTACCGATTACAGACGTACTTAAAGTACGGGGTTTACCGTATAACAATTGCAGTGCACTTTACCCAGTACAAACTACGAGAAAGATGATGATTGTTGCATGCATTGTTGAGAATTGCATTGCATGAATTTATCATCATCATCATTCGCCGCACCAGCCTCTCACACACGCATTCCTTTAGGTACATCTTCGTCACTCGTCTCTGATGTCGTGTCTTATGTGTGCAGAAGCAGAGAGTGTGTGTAAAAGAAGAAGAAGAAAAAGAAGAAAGGACGGGTTTGTATTATGTATATATATTATGAATGTACTATGTGCTTACAACAAAACATCGGGTTTATTGGAAATACTATTAGGCATGTACATACATTATTAATATACCTATTATGCTCACTTGGTAAAGTCAATATGTATGCAGCAACAATGCAGTGCTTCTGTTGCAAGTATCGTAAATGGCAATTGGGGATAGTACGTACACAAGTCAAGTTTATGTGTGTCAGCCCAGAAAAAAAAGTCCCGTTAGACCATCATCGTCTTCTTTTCTGCGAGAGCCTCTTATCATCTTCACCATTCTCCTCTCATTTTTTTCTCTTATTCTTGTTATCTATTTCTTCAAAAGTTGCACCACTACAACAATAATAATACGCTTTACTACTAGCACCAACATCACCAGCATATATTGTATAGCTGCTGTTGTTGTGGATAAAAGTTTACAAACTGCTGCTGCTGCAACGAGTACCACTACCAATTCAAAATGTATACATGCATGGCAGGTAAAAACAGAAAAATATAAGTACCCTCGCCACACCACCACACCTGGCTTTCGCCTGAAACAAGTTGAAATTACAAGTTGTTGTGTAGCATTCAACAAACAAGACTCACAGCAATCACAGCAAATTTTTCACAGCCAATAAAACAGATCATCATCGTGAAAAAAACCAGGAGAAATTTTTTTCAGAGGATGAGCAGCAGCATTCATGAAATTCCCGAATGTTACAATGTACCGGTAAATTAGCCAACGTATTTGTTTTGCATGTACCCAGGCATTTTTTACGGAATAGAGCAAGCCAGTTTTACCAGCAGCAGAAGCAGTAGAAAATTTAAATGAATAAAAAACGTTGACTCAATAAGAAGGAAAAATACTGGTGGATAGAGAGAGAAGAAGAAGAGGTAGGGAACTCTAGAGAAAATTCCTCTTACGTGCGCCAATGCTCGTAGTAGTAGCAGCGGTAGCAAAAGCCGATTTATTAAAAGTGTGACCGAAATTCGTGGTATTTTGCAAAGATTGAAAGAAAGAAAAAATAATAATAAAAATAATAAAAGCCATTACTCGTGATTGTTCCTTTTTCCCCATGTCTCAAGTTTCTTTTAATTAGGTGTCCTCCCACCTGCACCACCACCACCACCGTCGCACCGAAGAAAATTAAACAAACAATAAGCATGTAAGTACTATGTAGGTGCGTGCATATCGTGTAATCATCACTATTTCTCCTCCTCCGAGAAAGGGATATAATAATCAAAATAATAATAGTAATAATAAAAATACTGTAGTAGTAACAATAGTAGATTACTACACCCCGGCACTAAAAGAAACAAGAAAAGTTTGAATGATGATGATGATGATATCACAAGAAAAATAAGATTATGAAGATGATGATATCATATATATTAATGCTATTTTTTGGTTTATGCGAATGCGAGCATGCAAACTTGTTTTCATTCAAAAAGGCACAGAAGCAGAAAAGGAGAATCGATTCAGGCCTTCTTACTTTTTTCTCATTTTCCCATGATAATGACGATGCATCAATCAATCCAAATCTCTTCTTTTTTTGCTCATTTCACTACTTTGCATTTGTAAGCCTGATAATCACATAACTACTATATAACCAACAATAAGAAGCAAAGGTGGTGGTGGTGGTGGCGGCGGTGACGGTGGTAGTAGTAGTAAAATAAGTAGCGTAAGTAGATTTGAAGTACAAAAGAAAAAAAAGGTTTTGATAAACTTGGTTTTTATTACTTGGTCACAACATTCACAACTCTACAATTATTGTAGGTGCTGCTGTTGTTTCTGTTTAGATAAAAAAAGAGGGGAAAGCACAGATACTCGGTGGGCACACGTTTTTTTACATTTTATTTATCGCTTCTGCTCTGCTCACCTCTTTTTCCTCTCCTCTTATGAACATGATGATGATGATCGTCATCAACGCAGCAACAGCATCAAGATTAGCTAGATAAGATGACACACATCTTTTTCTCCCTTAAAAACGGTTTAAATCACTTTTTACTAGATGCAAGTGCAAAAACAAATAGTGAGTCACGTCAGTCAACCTGAAGAAGAAGATGAACATCATGATGGGATGCATGCTTTTAATGTATAATGCAAATGCAAACAAAAAAGACGTGAAATGCAAATTATCTCTGTTGTGCACACAAGATGCATATAAGAGAAGCACTTTGATTTTTATATACATGTATATTTTACTACTTTTGCAGTGCAATGCTTGCGTTTTGTTGGTTGATTGAATGAGAGATCATGAATGATGATAATGATGATGGCAGGGCACGTTGTTGTTCCTCTCTCTCTCTCTCTGCTTGCAATAATGCTTTCTACGTACACATATTCAAGTATAATATAATGTAGTTTTGTTGTTTTTAGTAGACCTCCCCCTATTCCATATAATTTGACAGTTTGGATGGGTCCCTTGAAAAAACTGAGCATGATTACAAACACTGGTTATTGAGTCTGATTTAAAAAAAAAGAATGGATGGTAAAAAAAGGTAGAAATAATGCTTTCTACGTACACATATTCAAGTATAATATAATGTAGTTTTGTTGTTTTTAGTAGACCTCCCCCTATTCCACATAATTTGACAGTTTGGATGGGTCCCTTGAAAAAACTGAGCATGATTACAAACACTGGTTATTGAGTCTGATTTAAAAAAAAGAATGGATGATAAAAAAAGGTAGTGTGTGGGCAGCAAAGTACAAGACAAGCTGATCTTCTGGTTCAATATGTCAAAGTCTACCGATAAGGTTAATTGTAGTACATGGTAATAAGAGATGAAAAGTAAAGTAGTGTAATGTGTCTGTAAGTCCACCCTGAAAAAGGAGAAAAAAATACTACATGCTTGAGCATTAAATATATATAAAAAAGTATTATCTTCCGCTTTTGTTGTATAGAGTTGAACAAAGAAAGGTAAGCAGGAAAAAAGTAAGCCATTTTGCCAATTCTAGTATGCAGGCAAATGTATTACAGTGTGTAAATAAGGTGGTAGTGGTGGTGGTGATGGTCATACTCTTTCACCTTATGCCCTGTGCAAACGTTCAATTAAGATCATCATCATCATTAATAATGACCATCATTCGTCAGTCGGTAGCAATAATAATCATTGATTGACATTGACAGTGTGAATGGATGATGCGTGCAGCAGAGAGTGCATCAGAGAAGCATTGTTGCACCATAAAATAAACTTCTCTCTCTATCTTTGATTCTTTTCATTGTCTCTTTTTGTGCATTTATGTGATTGGTTGTAAACGAATAAAGAAAGGAAATGTAATGAGTTTATTTTGTCGATGATGATGATGCTAATGACTTGGTTTTTAAAAGATGAATTTTCGATTTGTTAGCCTTGGCTTCTTTCCCGTTTTAAGTGACCGAGCCAGTTTTACTGCCAAAATGAAAGAAAAAAATAAGTTGGGCACGAAAGTAGTTAGTTTGCCAGCTTTTAAGGGCAGTAGAAGAGAATGAGACAAAAGCTAATGAAATGATCTTTCAACTTGTGATAAATAATTGTAGTGTTGTGATAAAGGTGACCATTTTTGTAACTGTCGATTTTTGTCCTTCAGATTTTAAATAACATAATTAAAATTCATTTGTACAATTTGAATCTTTATAGATTACCAGCAATTTACAAATTACTTCAACTTTTCATGTTTAGAGGTGAAAAAGATTTAAATAATTTTACATTGAATTTATCAGACAGACAGACAAACGGTGTCAACTAAAATCAGTAAATTACTTTCTCCCTCCCCACTAATAACAGTGCACAATTTTGTAAAGTAATTCCATACCATATAAGTCAAAAGAGTGAGTAAAGTTAAAAGTCGTGCATTATCAATGGTCACGCGGTCGTCATAATGTCCACACTGTGTTTCAAAACCACTATCATCACTAGTAAATGACAAAGTCATGTTTTTTAATATACCCAATAATACAAGAGCAACTTCAACAGGCCATATTATTCAAAATCGCCTTAAGCCGTAAAATGAAAATGGTCATCAACAGCTAAACATTAATCTAACGCACCTCTTCAAAGGTACTACCACCACCACCTCTGCTTATTCTTTGTGTCATTTTATGGTAATGAATGAACAATATGCAGCCAAGATTTAATCTTGGTCTTACTTTTGCAAAGTAGGGAAAGTATGATAATGATTATGCCTGCATTATTGATGATGATGATTGTAGATGGTGCCAAGTCAATTTAAAAAATGAAAGCCAACAAAACAAGTGCACTTTTTGAAATCAACTTTGTTGTTTTTTCTTTCCTTTCACGGGTAAAAACAGACTTGATACATTTCCTTTTTTTATTTTTTTCCCTCTTATCATCATGATCTCTTCAACTTTATATTTTTTGTCTCCACATGTTTTTCCATTTCCTCATAGGTAAATATATATATATTATTCGTATTGTTTATGATTTTTCTTTTCTTTTTTCGCTTTTTTGGTTTCATTTCACTTCTTACGGACTTACAATATATGTATACAATAGTATAGTTATAATAATGGGTATATAACAAGGTATATATGTATATATTTATATTTATGAATGTAATAGTTTAATAGCAGTTGTTTTAATACGATACGATAGATAACATACTATTAACTATACTTTATATAAGATGCATCAGAACGAACGATGATTGAAAAAACCTAACGAAAACTTCGACAAGTATATTAGGTATATTATATAACGATAAAAAGGACATCATCAGTAGATAACAACGTTTATACAATATTTTTTATAATCATTCCATACGCATCTATTAATATTATATTGTTTTCTTTTATTATAAAAGAGTCCTGAGAGTATAGTCCGCATCAACACCATTTCATACAAAGTTTCCGCAAAGTGTCAAAGCTCCTTTAAAACAAAAGTAATTTTTTAAAGGATTTTTTCCACTAATTGGATCCAATTTTTATATTCACAGTCCTTGAAAAATCCCACATTAGCTTTATCATCATCATGTCTTCACTTATACCAATAATAATAACAAACTGATATTTTGTAAGAGTCGTAGTTAAAAGTGCGTTTTTAAATATGAATATTTATATACTTGTATTCCTAACGAAGAGTATATTAAAATCCTTTTCATATAAATTATGTAACAAACAAAACGAGAACACGGAAAAAAATTCTCAAATTATGCTATTAGTTTAGTAGTAATAATAATAATCGTTTTTAAAGCTAAAAGCTAAGTATGCGGTATAAATTTATTAAAAAGAAGAGTGTAAATAAATAATAATTTTTTTTTCACTTCTATGAAGGGTTTCATCATTCATGCACATTTGCCGGTTTCGAATATTTTTTGTAAAAAAAAACTTTATATAAACGCATTTTATTCACTTCTTGAAAAATGAGCACCGAATATACTATTCAACCAAGTATTGTTAAAATAATTCAAAAGCCTAAATTGCTAACAACAAACATTATCAACCAAAACATGAAAAAACGTCGCAATAATAATAGTCTCAAAGCTTCAAATTGAATAAGATCTTGCTTTGTCTCCCGCATTCGTGGTGTGTAACAAAAAACGAGTAGTTTTTTCATTACTATTTACTATTTCTATAAATGAGATAAATACTTTTCCTTTTCTAAATATGAATATTCATATCGTACCCGCGTGCGCACAGGCTCAAAATTGTTAAAGGACGCGTTTCGTCTATTCAGTTTCACTTTTTTATTATTATTATTTTTCTTTTCATCCCCAAACCATATTTTCCAGAAAACCAATCTATTTATAAAAAGTCAAATATCAATATCACTACGGCACAGTACAGTTATAACATCAACAGTACATCCATCGAATCCAACTTTATCTCAATCTTTATCCATATTATAGTAGATTCATTTCTTTTAAAATTGTATGCAATAAATATAGAGAAATTTCTTATTGTATGATTTCATGCACTAGTTAAAAATATTACAGTAATTAATAGTTGTAGTATAAATTTGTATTTATCCAGTCAGAAAATTGAAGCGATCACTTTTTTCATTCTCATTCAAACCTCGCCGTAAATGCCTTACTTCACACTTATCAAAACCTCATTTTTCCCGTATTCAGTTCCCATCATGTCTACAGTTTCCGTTTATATATAATATTTTAATGGACAATTTTCGCGAGAAAAAAATGTTTTGTAAAATCTTTTCTTAATGATATTTTTTTGTTTAAATATGTTTCTGCTAAGTATACTTGATCATAACAATTTTTATAGTATTCACATATTGTAGAAGATTCACTGAATTGAAATACATTGGTTGTTTAAGTATAACATACAGTTTTTTTAGTAAAAGTGTATGGGTAGCTAAGTATACTTGATCATAACAATTTTTATAGTATTCACATTTTGTAGAAGATACATTCACTGAATTGAAATACATTGGTTGTTTAAGTATAACATACAGTTTTTTAGTAAAAGTGTATGGGTAGAATGTTTCGTGAAACATTCAAAATGTGCATGCACACAGTGCTCAGCATATAATATTTTTTAACAGCATACAAACAATTATTATTTAATAACTGTAATGTACTAATGATAATAATGTAGTATCAGTACTCAGTCGGAACAAGCAAAACATTTCCTAGCGTCATTCCTATAATATATTTTCATTAGTTTTCATTCTTTGAAAGCTGCTTCTGTGTTTGTAATAATAATAAATACGAATAAAACTGCAAAATTTGGTTTTCACGATTAAATAATAGAATATTAGGGTTCTTAGTTGTTTTTTATAATACACATTCATTTTTATCTTAATTTTTTAGCCTCTTTCGCAACGTCAATAAAATTTTCCATATACGATTCTGTTAAAATCAATAAATTTTTAAACTTGCTTTGCGAAGAAAAAAATAAAGGTACGGTTGTACTAAAAACTGTTACGTGATAATAATAATAATTTATTGCAACAAAGAATGATTTAAAAAAAGTTGCTGCTCAAAATAGCGAAATATAGATTGTTCAAATACTAGTTTAAAAACTTTTTGTTTGCACGCCCTCATTTGTGGATCATCACCACCTTATTCATTTGCACCTTACAATTTAATTACAATATAAAGTTTATATTGTATCTCACTTTATTTATATTACAAGATTTATCTAAATGCGCTCATTTTCAAAATCGTATCCCAGGCCTATTCCTAAACATTACCATTCCCATTTTGTTTGTTTATTATGAAGAATTACCATTTGAAGATTTCAACCTGTCGTTCCTTATGTTATAATGAAGTATTCGAAATCAGTTAGTTAAGCAATAACTTTGTGTTATTTCTTGTTGTTATTATGGTGTTGTAACTGACTGCAATTCTCGGTGGAACTACTATTTGAACAAGAACTGTTATTTTCAGAACAGCTCGCAGAGCTGCTGGACGTACTTGAGCAGCTGCTGGTACTACTATGATTTCTATTCAGTCGAACACCACCGCTTGAATCAGTCGGCACGCCACCTGAGCTTCCACCTCCTTGGCGATGTCCCTTTTGCTGCTCTCGACAAAATACATAATCGTCGTTTTCGACGTCACCGCCAATACAACTGCTCATAACTGCCATCACATCACTTGTAGTTCTTGTCGTTTTCAATAGACCACCGCTGGATCGCTGGGGGTGATGGTGGTCTGGGAACATTTTATTTAACTTTTTCATAGTAACATTTACATCTTGATGTTGATTAATTGTAGTGTTGCTTGATGACGATGATGAGCCACCGGCACCACCACCGAAAGAAGATCGAGATGCATGAGAAGACATTGGTGCCGATGACACGTCTGAGGAGTTAGAAGCGAGTGGAGGATCTGAAAATACCAGATGTACAGCGAAATCTGATGAAAATTTCTTTTCCTTATCTTTGTGAGCCTTGTCCAGCTCTGACTTTGAAAACATCATACTGTAGTGATTCTGCGATTTCGGAGGTGAATTAGTAGGGGTTCTAGAAGGGTCTTGGTCAGAAACATCCAGTGGTTTTGAGGGAGAATCTTTGCTATACCTTTGAGAAAAAATGCAATAAAAAATCAACCCATCAAACGCCTGTCAAAAAGTTATGCAGTTACAAGCGTGCCAATTTTTTTTTTTAATTAAAAGTTGAACTTACGACGAGGTCCATTCTACGGGCAGCCTAGGTCTAACGGTATCACTTGGTGGCGGACAACTCATTGTTCTATCAATCTGTTTTGACCTGTGGACGCTTCTTGGTAATTCTTTTGTAAACCTACAAAAACAGTAAGAAGAGAATTAGAGAATCGAAAAAAATATTATAGGGAAACTCCATTAAATTAAAAGCCAAAATAAACACTTACTTGACTTTCACCGTCGTACAGTTTTCTGAAGCACACGAACTGTCTCTCTTTGAAATTCCACTGAAAGCAGGCTGAGAAGTTGAACTGTCGCCTGATGTAATAACAATAGCATGGTCTTCTTTATTAACACTAAAACTACCATTTTTACTATTGCTACAACTATAATTATTACTAGCACTATTCCCACTAATGTTAGCACTGCCATCTTCACTGTTGTTGCAGCCATTTTTATCTCCTCCCTTCTGATAAGCTGACTGTTGTTGTTGTTGTTGTTGAATCCCGTCAACAAAGAAAGTATTAAACCAACAATGACAAAAGCTTCTTTCTCTTCATTATTTTCGAAGGTTTCCTATATATTTGTAATTTAACATCACCAAATAACATCAATGGTTCTTCCAGTTCAATACTTAAATGATTGGTCGTAGAATAGAATCCACAAGTGCTGTAGGAGGACAAGGTGGAAGAATTTTCTACAAGAGGTTGATGAAGATGAGAATCAGTTGAGGAAGATGTGGACGTGGCGCTGGTGGACGTTGAGGTTGCCGCAGCTCCAGACTTTTTCCCAGAAACGCTACTACTATGTTTCCACTCTATCGGAGATGACGTGTACACAGTTTCGGATGATGATGGTGGTGACCTTAGAGTGAGCTGAAGGATAACTTTACTCTGTTCTATCAGATGGCCCTCCAGTCTTATCGTTATCAAATGTAATTGTCTGAAAGAAAAAAGAAAATAATTTGAATGGGCCAATTTATAACATATAAAAAGTATTTGAAGACTGTCGGTGTTCTATGCAAAATTTCAATTAACCAATCAGCTCACCTAGGCTCATAGACGACTGGTGGGGATCGCGTCAATAAATACTCGTAATATGCAACATATCTCTGCTGACTTGGGATCGTAACTCCTTTGCTGTCCTGCGTCCTCTTGTTTGCGTAGTACTCCAAAGCTGCGCGCGCTGTGGAACACTTTTGTGAATGGAGTAAGTAGCAGCAAATCATAAGACCTGTTCGACCCTTTCCAGCTTTGCAGTGAACTACAGCCACATTGTGCTTATCTTTTGTCAGCCACTCATGAACATCTTTGCAAAACGCAGGGATAAATTCCATCTGAGGAGGATTATGATCCACAAACGGGTACTTGTGATCTACTTCGCCGGTTTTAAACTTGTTGGCATTATATGTGCGCTCTGGAGAAAGGAACGAATATGATCAATGAGTGAGTACCTGTGCAATATGCATCTCAAAATGAAAGTCTTAGAGTACAGCATTCATACTATTTCATACCTTCGCATAAATTATAGATCTTATAGTGACCCTGGTGTTTGGAATCCAAAAATTTGGTAACATCGTCAAATATTATTGCGGTAAATCCCTTCGATCTTCTCCCCCGGATATCCCATTGCAATTAAATTGCCGAGAATGTCTGCAAACAAAGAGAAATTTATAGTGTAATAAAGCATCCGTCCATAATAAGACCCTTGGTCCTTGCATGAAAAGGCTTCATTTTTAAAAATTCTCTATCAGTATGATGGGTCATCACTTACATGTCAAATCAAGGTCATATCCCTCTTTCTGGTACCTATTACGCTTCTTGGACACCATCTTTTTAAGTGCTGTAGCCATCGTCATACTTTTAAACTTGAACCTCGCAATTTTGGGAAAATGTAATGTGGCTCCCTCAGGGACAACCAACACAAAGAAGCTTTTTACCGGCTGATGACTGCGAACGAGGACGACAAACTGTGCCCCGATGGTAACGCTGTTTAATCACAAATGTATTTGTTTCATTTGGACGGAAAATTGGTTAGCGTTGTCGTCTTCGATGATTAAGAGAAATACATTATGATCATTAAAGAGCCTCCGCGATACGCCTTCCGCTAAGAATCCAGTCTTTCCAATGAAAGATTTTGCACTCCAAACGGTTTCCAAAGGAGTTATAGCACCAAATGTGTACACCACCAAGAAGGAATCTTTTCCACAAAACTTAGGTTGCTCTCGAGCATTAGTTGGCACGCCGTACTATGTAACTACTATGATGACGATGATGATAATGGTACTAGCTAATTGACCCCCATTATCATGACCAGGGTAATAACGATTGGATTGCGATAATCTAATTAAATAGCTTTGTTGTTGTTATTATTATTATTAAACTTGAGTCATCGCCTCAAACTCACAAACTGCCTGTCGTTATTAATTGATGATAAACTACACTACACTTCCCATTTTGCCCTTTTTAGTCTATAGCGTCAGGTCAAAACGCAAATGAACATTAACACTGAAGAGCAGAAGAGACACACAATTGGACAAAGAGATCATAAAACTTAATGTGTGTAGAGTATGTGGATGCACGCACGCACACACTGCTGCACTGTCACTTGGACGAAGAGAATTTATTTAGTACACCGAAAAAACTAGCTAAAGTTTGTGGCGTGTGCTTTATCACTTTTTTTTCTCAATGATGATGCAATCCTTTATCCCTCCTGCACCTTTCAGGTTATTTCCCTTAGTATTCCGGTGCTATTGAGATATATTTTTTTCTTTGGATGTCGATCCGGCCATTCCAGCTTAAAGAGATTACTTGACCTGAATGTCCTTTTTATGTATTTAGGTATGTTATTAAAAATATATCATCGTATTTTAAAGGTTCACCGAATAAAAATTATAGCTTCACCCACACCAACTTTGCGATGATAAGGGTCGTCATTTTTCATGATGACGACTCTGCAAATCTCTTTAATAGTTAACTCTTTAATAATTGCAATTTATCACAACTCGGCACTCGCACTGCACTTTTCCAGCAGACTACTTTTTTGTCAAGATAAGTAACACACACGGTAGCTATGCACTGCACCGCGTTTAATGATGATGCTGCTGCTTATCATACTTGTATGTTCAAGCAGCAACAATCTTCAGTTTTTCCTCCATGATGATGACGATAATAAACATTCATAAATCCTATCCCATTACTTTTGCCGTGTTATTATTAACGTCTTCATTGTTCAACCGATATCCTTTCCATTTTGCTCACCTCTCCTCCTCCTCCTCTTTTTCTTCTTCCGAAGAAGAAAAAATATAAATATATTATTATTCTTCTACTTGCCAACAATCATGTCGAGTGGTCGACAAGAACGACAGCAAAGACGATAGTGGTGGAGGTGAATTGGAGAAGAGCAAAAATTCTTTTCTTCTTCTTCTTCTCTCTGGTTACTGCTGTTCACCAGTCCTGCTTACTGGTGCTGCTGTTGCCTGTTCCAACTTCCAAACTCTAACCTCTCATCATCAAGCAACCACCAATACACTTCCAAAAGATCCAATCCACCGCACTTCTTGTTCTTCTCAGGCAATTTTTTTTCTCTTGTCGTTGTTACCTTTCCCTATCCTCTATCTGCTGCTGTTCCCTTCTCTTCTCTCTCTACTTCTTCTTGTTCCAAAATGTGTGTAAAAAAATCAAGCTCTCTTCTTCTCTCTCGCTTCTCTCTCTCGTTCCACTCAGATCCCTTTTTTCTTTCTTTTTTATTCCACTGCCACTGTGTGTGTATTAGAACAAGATGAGATTAGCACTTCTTTCTTTCTTTATTTCTAGTTGGGTCAATATAGTATTCGTCGTGTTCAGCAATAGAAAGAAAAAAAGGATTGCAAGCAGTAAGTAAGTATGGTATATACATAAATGTAGGTAAAGCTGCATGTAAAATGTGAAGCTCTCTACTGCTGCTGAGATGATGTTGGTTAATAAATGTGCTGCTGCAAGAAGAAGGGAGCTGAGAGCCGAACAGTATACAGCGTTTTTTACTATCACTTTGCAACTAAGCAAAAGCAAAGCTTGCTATCACCAAGCACTTTTGCTACACAAAACCAACCTTTGTGTGTGCTCATGGTCTCTCTATTACTACTACTACCACTTCTTTATAATATGCTTTATACATGCTCATGCTCCTTCTCTTTTTCTAGTTTTTTTTCGAACATGTACCTATTACCATTGCCGTGTAGCATGTGTTTTTTTTCTCTAAGCCTTTTATATGTGTGTAGTTTCATATAAAAATGTAGAATAGTGATAACCAGTGATTGGTTTATGTAAAACGAAAAAATAATGCTCGTTGAGGATAATACCTATGCTGATGATGAGGGAATGTCAAATGGTTGGATAAAAGTGGAAAGTTTTACGGGGGCAACATGAAACTATTTTTTAGCTTTCCATTTATCAACTTATTAAATAATTAAGATAAGCTTATGTGTTATCCTGATGAAAAGAATATTGTACTGATTGTGTTGTTACAGCTGTAAATTTTGATGCTATATGATTTCAGGATACAGTTTGAAGCAACTTTTCAACGTGACACAGTTTTTTTTGAGGTATATGTGCATTTGTCATTTGTATTTTTGAGTGAGATTCCTTATTGCATCTGAGTGGTATAACATACAGACGGACATGATGAATTCACAGGTTTTCTGTGCTCAATCAGTTGTGAGCCTATAGATATAAAATGTATACACACACAGTGCTTATGAAAAGTACTACTTGCATACTTGTGCACATTATTTATGTCTCTAGTAAAAAAAAACTTCTGTTTCACTTGAGTTCAGCTTTAACAGAGCAGTCGAGCAGTGCACATGTATTTATATGGCTGAAGTGGTGGTAAGAAGGATAACGATGATGATGATGATGATGGTGGTGGCGGTGCTGTATCGAAGTGCTCTCTCGCTCTCTCTCTATTACATTAATGTACATTAGTACTCCATTATACTAGTAGTTTGGCAATAATGAGTTTAGTGCTAGGGTTTTTTAATGTACTAGCAACTAAGAGGA
>JAANSP010001279.1:0-16056 GCA_036850745.1 Homidia socia
TATTATGATGACCAAGGAGGCAAGTGAAAAAATGCACATAAACACCACTCATTGCTAATCATTTTGCATTGCACTTGATCTTGATAAAAAATAAACTCCTTGCACAAATAAAAACAAGTGAAGACAGTGCAACTAAAGTATTCAGGTTTTGAACATCGTTATAAGTAATAGCAGTCATCCATCCGCCATCCACCAAAACCAACAAAATACACCAACAAAATTCTTCAAATAAAAAAAATTATCAAAAGTAAAGACAAAACTTAATAAATAAATACATTTCTTATTCTGTTACTAGTAGTACCCACCAGGGTCGACTATGGGTAGATAGTGCAAAAAAGGATTTCTCCCTCCAAAAAATTCCTTTTGAAGATACTGTTGCATGGACAAGCAAACGCGATAAAATAACTTACGTGAAACGGTTACGTTGCTACAAACAAAAAAAACTAGTAATGGTTTCTTCTGCTTCAACACAGGTTGTTGTCGCTCCTTATGACCTCCTTGGTTGCGAATTTTTATGCGATGCTATAACTTTTCCGCTGCTAGTACTACATTAAACGTTATAAATATTTTGCCAAGGGATCAGGAATAAAGGAGTGGATCCTAGTTTTTAATAGTGTGATCATTTTTTGTACTAAGCACGCCATGATGAACAATTTAATATTTGTTGTGTATGATTCGTATTTTTTTTGCTAATAAATATAGCTGTTTGCCAAAAGCCAAAAAACAATAATTTAGTTTTTGCTATGCTGCAAATTGAAGACGGGCATTTACTCAATTCATTTTGTACTCCAAACCAACCTACACAACATAACCACTAATTTCTCTTTACATGTTATGATCAGATAATTAAGCAGGTATAGGGCATTTCATTGCTTTTTTATTTTTTGAAGGAGATGAGATGATGATGATGGGTGAACTGGCCTGCCTGAGCTTGAACCTCAGATGTCAGAGTCCCTGAGGCTAACAAGTTGTAAGTTGACTAGCGTGTTTTTGCTCATTACCACTACATAAGATGAACAAAGTCGAGTTAAAGTGGTTTCTAAAGATGAGTGAGTTTTTTTCTTCAAAAATTGTGTTCCCCACTACTAGATGGGGAATAGGAAAGACGAGTAGTAGCAAAAATTACAGTAACCAAGCATGTCGTCGCGATGTCGTTCATTGTTTGCTGTACAAACTACCCAGACCATACTGAAATAAAGCAGACTAGTATTTCCATTCCCAACTTTTCCACAGTTCTATAACAAAAGCACTCTTGCAAATTAATGCATTGACTTTCTGACAGTGGTATTGCATATTATTATTATTGTTATTATACATGTACATTTTCCTGGTTATCCGAACAAATAACCAGTTTTTTAATCCTTGCTTAATACTTTGCACTTTTTTACCTCTTGACAAGAGACTCTTGTTCAACGTAATCGTTGTCGACTCCGACAAATGCATTCGTTTTTACAACACTAGTACATAATGATGGTATGAGTATGAAGATATTACTCAATGCTGCATTAGTCGTTAAAATGTCATCATGAGTGGCTGCTACCAGTTTGTGCTTGATACTTGCCTTCTTTGTTTTTTTTGCCTTCTAGAAAAAACCAAAGTTCTATGAAATATTATTTTTTCAAACAACTTTGCTCTGGATAATTTTTCAAATCCCCTGATTTCAACAAGCTTATGAATTAATATGCATATTTTGTTATGATTAATGAAACATTAAGTATTAAATAACTTTTAACGTACACAAACGCCTCAGTTGAGAAATAATTCCTGGTAAAGTTTAAGTTAACACTATGGCTTATCTAACCACCTTGGAAGTATAACAAACCAATTCAAAAATTTAAAATTTTCGTTTATAATTCGACTCAAGCTGACAAAAAACATCTCATTCAATTTTTTTAGTTTTCCTTGAAATTCTAACGTAAAGATACGTAAGTATTTTGCTTTTCAGGAGCCATCCAAACACCATGATATAAAATAATTATGCTAATTGTCATTTTAAAAATCCCTCTTGAGATTCCTGTTATTTTTCAAAAAAAATAAAAATTCCCTCGAATGCTGTATCCATCCAGTACACAACGCAACGCCAGCGATTCCTGTATTTTTCCTTTAGTACGCTGAATAACCGGTGATGATGATGTTGGATGTTGGTGGTAATAAAAGTTCGCTTGAAATTTTCTACTCCCTTGCAAAAATATAATTTACTTTGTTCACAAAGTAATTATTATTATTTTTGCTGGATTGCTGCTGGCAGCGGTTACAGAAATGTAGTAGTTAGCACTGCTTCTTCTTAGCAGTTAGCTAAACCGGTTTTGCGTATACACTTCTTATGTCTCATCCAACGATCTCCTCATATCGTCGTGATCCGATCATCAAAATGAAGTGAACGTGTCAAAAAATGTTCCTACAACAAAAACAACGCAAAATGATGCAGCAATGCAAACGCAACGTGAACCTAGTGTTGTGGCGATGACTCTCTTCTGAAGTACAAACCAACCGCAACCTTGGAGAACATGTTTGTGAGGCCATGTTCACGGCAAAAAAAGTCATTCATTCCTCCATTCCACGAATACTGCACTGTATGATGATAAATATCATCATTATATAATAGATAATCTAAAATAAAAGTATTATCATCACCCACCACCACCAATTCTACTATTTATTACAATAACATTAGATGACAATAACGGATATAATATTTAAAAACAATTGTCATCCTTAGCAATGCTAGCAATAATTACGATGATTATGTTTGCCTCTAGTCAGGATTTTACCTCGACTTGAAGATCAAAATTGAACTTTGAACTCTCGTCCCCTCTGGCCTGTCGCAATTAATAGTAGCAGGACAAAAAATAAATAAGAAAAATTTTTTTGTGCATTGACAGCAGTGATTCACTGATTCATCAATTAATTTCTTTATTATTATTATTATTAGGTTTCCAAATTTTAGAAAAAAGTTTTTTTGAGCGCAATAAAATGCTACAATGTACGTACGTAGAACTCGACTTGAAGATCAAAATTGAACTTTGAACTCTCGTCACCTCTGGCCTGACGCAATTAATAGTAGCAGGACAAAAAATAAATAAGAAAATTTTTTTTGAGCATTGACAGCAGTGATTCACTGATTCATCAATTAATTTCTTTATTATTATTATTAGGTTTCCAAATTTTAGAAAAAAGTTTTTTTGAGCGCAATAAAATGCTACAATGTACGTACGTAGTTAGTAGGTAGGTATGCAGGCAGGATACACGCGTTATTAGAGCATGCATATTGCATACGTTGTATAGTTATCATTATCTTTTGATAACTTGTGTGTGCATCTATTTTCTTCTAAGAGTCCTTTTTAGAAACAATAAGAACCAAAATTTCAGTTTGGATAATCACGGATATTCTAGGCATATTAGCAATACTTTAGGACAGCACCATGACTTGTTATTAGAGTTGATGATGATGATGATGAGCAGCAGTAGTAGTAGTAATCGAATCACCTTAAAATACTTTAATTCGAATGACAAAAATGTGCAAAAAACTGGACGACCAAAATTTTTTGGTTATATACACTAGTTAACCTAAAACCCTAACCTTCTGCCTGCCATTTTTTGTGCGGACTCATATATTGTAACTTTTGTGTTTTTTTATCACCGGTGATTTTTATCGTGGTTATTAATATATATTATTGTATTAGTAATACAAAAATGTAGAGTTGATTGGAACGTAAGTTGATTATTGTGATTTGTATCATATCATTGTTTTAGTAGCATAAATAGTATTTTTGTGCAATTTATTGAAAAAAAATCAACAAACATTATTAACGGAAATGCATGATGTAGTATTGTTATTAACAAACACATTCACATTAATTAGTATTTTTTTACAAAAGAAACATTCCATTACACAAAACAGAGAAGAAAAAAACACATGGCAACATAAACATGCACACAACATTACACCACGAAAGAAACTCGTTAATGCCTTACTCGTTAAATAATATTGACATGATGACACCATGTTCTGAGTACTTAAACTTGCCATAGCAAAACCATATTATTATAGAATAAAGATAATTAATAATAACAAGATACAAGTAATTAAGTAATTGAGGTATATACGTAGTAAACAAGTAAATCGTTTAAACAAGTCTAAAAGTTTTTTTTTACTCAAAATATGAGCATTTTCTTAACCACCTACACTGTATTGGCTAGGCACACATTATTAACATTGAAAAAGGCAGCTGGCATTATACAAACCATAGGACAATTTACAGTAGTAACCATATTATTGTTATTATACAACAATCAATCTGCATAGTTGCATTACTGGATTATTCGTGTCAACAAACCCCTATCAAATAAACTTTTCCTTCCAAAACCCTGCTGTTAAAAAGAAACTCGTCCCTAGACTACTCATTCATTATTACATTCCCTTTAACTCGCTTTCCTTCTAATCTCCACACCCTTCTCAATTTTAGAAGCATTCGGACTAGAATAGCATCAGCCTTTCGTGATTAAGCATTTTTGATTTTACGAGAGATATTTATTTTCTAACTGGAAGGCTGTCGTGATTCAAGTTACTCTATATGGGTAACATTTGGAAACGTTGCAGTGTTCTTTTACTCTAAGTTAACAATTATTAGTTGTGATTTCAGCTTGGAATTCTTCTGACACTTTTTATCATTTTCCTAGGATCGTATTATATGTAACTTCTTCAACGTAAAAAAAAACTTCTTCTTCCCTCACGTTTGTATAATGACAAAACGACCTTCATCTAAAATTACTTTTGATGACTTGCCGCATAAACTGAAATAACGAAGACAACTTTTACAATAATGTGATTATTAGTGACATAAAATTTATAGAAACACAGGATAACACAGATAACGCAATATTTTGAAATAAACTATTAAGGAAACTAAATAAACAACCGGGAATTTTTCTTATCGTGAATCAAGGTTAATACGTATATATTCTATTAGTACTATTAGGCTTGCAGCAATTTTCCTCATTTCTAGAAGCTGAGTTAGCTGACTTTCGCGTATATTGTGTTGAGCAATATTAAATGTAACGGGGAAGGCAGCTGATAGGAAGCTTTCATCTAGAAGGTCTTTCATAGATGGTTTCATACGTTCGAGAGTTGGAAGGGATCGTTCTTTTAACGTGTCAATAAAGACCATGGAAGCATTTATGGAGCTCTTTGAATTTCTCTAAAACAGCTTGAACATTAGAAGTAAGTGTCTTTTTGAAAGACTGATACTGATTCTGTGAAAAAATAAAAGCAGTGATTAAGTAAGACAAGGAAACAATTAAATAAATTAAATTTTCCAAAACAACTTAAAAAGGAACAACACTTACAGCTTTATCCTTTTGTTTTCCTTTTGATTTCCAAGTATCAAAATTGGACTTGGACACTGCGACCGCCACATCCAATAAAATACGGGTAAAAGGAGAAAGCCTTTAAAAATACAACAAGGATTTGTAAAATTATTTTTTAAAAGGTGCATTTGAAGTAAGTAACAATCAAGTGCGTTTTCCAATGGTTTCCATACCTCTAGAACAAAATGGAAGTCTTCCAAGTAATTTTCAATGTTACTTATTCTTTTATCTTCCTTCAGTGATACGTGATGTTGGCGCAAGATTTTCAGCATAGTATCCGAGTTTTCCTCAATTTTTGCTTGAAGGAGCGCTAAAAGAGGTTTGTCTTTTTGCATGACCATTTCTTGAATTACTTTGATTTGATCTGTAAGATAACGTGGTGTTAAAATTTGGAAATAGCGGTTCCCTCTGTGAGGCCAGATTGCATGGAATTGTGGCTAAAGAAAAAAGAAAAGAGTTAGGCCATTAATTTATGATGAACATATATACGAGTACACAGAAGAGCATTTTTGAATGAACAAACTTACGCAACTCACTACTCCCCCATCCGATTGATATAGACTGTTCCATGTACTATTATGTTTCTCATATTTATTAATAAGATCATCTAGGTACGCAAAATGTGATGAATCGGCTCCTTTTTGGTTTAAAATAAGCTCTACTAGGATCGCCAAAAGCATCATGCGTGACTTTAGCAGGTGACAATCCCGTTTGGCTGTTATTTCTCGTATATGGTCAAGGTCCACAACTTCATCGAAAAACTGAAGTACGCTAAAATCTCGATTATCAGTGTACTCTCTATCCGCTCATCATATCAGCCAAAACGGTCAGCCGTACGTTTTGAGCAAATTTTATTAAATCCTGAGAACTTCCTGAGAACGTCATTAGTTCTAGTAGCCGTTTTTCTACAAATACAGTCCCGCACTGGGTCGACTCTAGGAGTTGCGTTCTAAATTGAATAAACTCTGGGATTTTGCTGAAGCTCCCGTACTTGTAAGCTGCTATAACATGTTCCATACTCTGTAGAAATAATAATATTATGGTTAAAAATATGCGTACATATATACCGATGTGAAATTAAATTGAAAATCAGTGATAAAAACAAGTAGTTATTAAGAACCCTTTGTTACCTCACGTTTGTAACTGGAATACATGGCTTCAGCGGCTATCAACATTTTTATTGCCTCAGCATACGTCCCACTTGTTAGAGCCTGAGGGAAAATTAAATATCCGAGACTGTCCCACTGCACATGTTTCAAGTCAAGTCCTTGGATCACTTTAATAGCTTGACCTACAGCACCAAGCCTAGCGTACGCTTTGCTTAACAGAATCCGCATAGAGTAGTTGTATGGACTTCTGGCCAGTCCGTACTCTAGCAGACAGATTGCCAAAATTATCAAAGTCTCCTTATCGGAAAAATGAGCAGCGCAGTTATCTGCCTCTAACTGGAGTGCGGTCAAATCTTCTGCCAAGCCTTCACCTGCGTCCTTTTTCGTATTCCTCACTTCAAGAAGGCGTGTTTTTAGTCCATGTAGTTCGGGCGCATCATGTTCATTAATTAAGGTCCAGGGCTTAGAAGACAAGTAGCTTTCCAGATTACAGTCACTTTGTAAATTGGGAGATTTGTAATATTCAGAGAGTAAACTTATTGCATGCAATGACTACAAATTGATCATGGTAATCCGACTCCTTGGTCCGCAAGTTATCATCCGAGCCGGAGCGGAGGGACTCAATCAAATCATCGCAGATTAAGTATTTTCCAAAGCATATATTTGCCTGCTTTAACCGGTTTAGTTCATTATCGTTTTCACCAATGTGCTCCTTGGATATTATCTCAAAATTTACATCTCTTATGATTTTAGGAATCTGAAAAATACAAGTTTGTATATCAACACTCTTTAATTTGAACCCCCAAAATTATTGAAAATATAAGTAGGTTTTCTTAATTTGTTATCTTACAGTGTCATAGTTACCCCCTTCTTTGTTGGGTTCTGGTGCTACTGACTTTACAACGTCATTTTGAGCTTCACGATTTACCATTTTAAAATAGCCCATGATATCAGAGTAGAATGATGGTTTATCTACAGAGTATTGAACTGCTGTTTTGAGGTCACGGCCGATTCTGTCCAGGTTGTTATTGCCCTTTATACAGTTGACACTAAAGTACAAATCCGCCAAAACTACGGTACGACTTGGTGACTCTTCCATAAGTTCATCTAGGAACGCTTGTACCATGCTGTAATTACGCTCCCCAAATATGTCTATAATTTGCTTGAGAAGTACGTACTCGTCTTTGCTGAGAATTGACACGGAAAAAAACATTTTATAGTTAAAGAGCACATCCGCAATAATAATATCATTTCCATTTGACAATACTTTTCTTACGTACTTTTTCAAATAGACCGATTTTAAATACGCAAAAAGTTCATCATACTTTTCTGCTCGCTCCATGGCAAGTGAATAGGTAATATGGAATTCATCATATCGCCATTTGGATGACGGATAACCAGCACCCGCAAGCACATCCACTATTCTTTGCCATTTAGCCTAGATAATAAATTAAAATATTTCAATGTTTACCTATCACTGCACAAGCTAATATTACTATATTACTCATCACAATCTTTTAAGTGGAGACTTACCAATCGTAGCAGGACGCGCAAATAAAGATCAAGCATATTATCCTCCAAAGGGGTCTTTTGCTCCGTCATGAACTTTTCCATCATGCGATCGGCTAGAATAAGTGTGACATTATCACTCTCTTCTAACGGGCCATTTAAAAATTCATACTTGATAACCAGACTTGCGACCACCCAACCGTAGTATGTAGGCTTTGTGTACAGTTTGTACAACTGCAAGGCAACCATGTGCATCTTTTTATATTCTCGCATCTGAAAAATCAAAAAATAAATTTATTAGTACTTCATCTTACATGGATCCCAGTTTGCTTAAATATTTTACTAACAAACGATTACTTACACGGACTAATCCCATAAAATAATGTGTTAGAAGCTCTTCTGACTTTTCCTTCTCACATGCGGCTTCAAGTATGACGCAGAGGCTATCAGCTGTAAACAGAAAGGTAATTTTAATTAAATGACCACCAAATGGCCACTAAATGACATGTTAATAAATGGTGTGCGTGTCAAGTGAACACCTACGTTCTTCAAGTTCCCTGTAGCAAATGGATAGAGCTTGGATTGTGCCATCATCTGTGGGATTCTCCGCTGCCACAGGTCCCAGTATCGCCCTAGCATCATCAATTTTATTTAAACGAATGAAAGCCAAAGCTTTCAAAACCTTGGCACATGAAAAGTTGGGTTGTTTCTTTAGCAGTCTATCGACCTCAGTTATTACTTTCTTGTAATTTGCCGAGTCCAACAGTTCTAGAGAAATTATACACAAAATATTCGTAGCCATTTGAAAAAAAACACATCTAATTGATTGATGGAAACAAAAATATAAATAGCTTTAACATTACCATAAACAGTACGCAACCGGCGTTCCTGTACCCATGCTGACGGACCACTTGCACTCATCTCTACGATCCTGTAAACAAAACAATGAACATCTAGTCAAAACTGAAACGCATTCAAAAATGGAAAAAATGGAACAGAGAAATTATTAAAAACAAGTAAACATTAAATCTCTCTAAAATAACAAACCTTCCTTGAGTTATCAACAAACCTTTAAGTAAAATTGTCTCCAGTCTCCACCCAGCGGATTCAGGCTTGCTATTATTATCCAAATAAGTATATATATTTTGAGCACAGTCTTTTCACTACTCAATGAAACAAATTGCTAAAACTATAAACTTGGAAGGTATAAAAACCTATCTGTCAATTTGTCCCTTATTCTAAATAGATTAGCTAAACTGTGCATAATTTCACAAGCACATTCATAACCCTGATATTCCACCCGTTGTATTTTTCATCATCCCTTGTGATTCTGTACAAGCCTACACCGGCATTTCAGCACAGTTACTAGTAACAGCAGTAAAAATGCCTCTTTTTGTTATTTTCGGCATCTATTATTTCATGTCCATGTCATTCAGTCACTTGAGGAACAAGTTGATCTCCGTGTCCACCGCTCATGCATGCAGACGACAAAAGTGTTGCAGAAGTGGGAACGGTGGTGATGAGATGACAATTGTGGAGTGATGCCAATATATATCTATATATTCTATTTAATTTAAAATCCAACAAGACAGCCGGAACACTGTGTAGCAACAAACAACAACACCAAAACTATGAAAACAGTTGCTCTTCCCACTAATTATTATGACGATGATCCTTCTTTTTATCGGATATATATTCTATTTAATTGAAAATCCAACAAGACAGCCGGAACACTGTGTAGCAACAAACAACAACACCAAAACTATGAAAACAGTTGCTCTTCCCACTAATTATTATGACGATGATCCTTCTTTTTATCGGTTCTTCATCATCCTCTCATAATACAAAACCCAAAGAGAACGACACACGGGAGGTTTTACTGCTGTGACTAAAAAGACTGCTGCGCCTTTACTGATCAATTTCCCATTCAATCTTTTCTATTATTTAGCAATATACAAACAAACAGACAAATACACAACGCACGCTGTTTTTCGACCATCATCAGTGCAAAACTTGTGGTGGTGGTGTGGTGTCTTTGCCGACGTTGCTGTACATGTGCTTGTAATATGAGAATTCTCCGCTGCTTTCCTCATCCGATTTATCCATTTAAATAGGAAAAAACCTGCCCGACGTCGTCACTATTATTATTATTGCTATATTGCTACTAACCAGACATAGTCATAGATGGTCTATAAAACCCTTTTACAATTTACCATGCAGTTTCAGTGAGACGATGATAGTTGCTTATTTTGCTCTTTTCATTATGACCTACTACTCATTATTTCAAAAAACATCATTCCATGATGAGAGAGTTGAGGATTTCTTGCAAATTGCCGCAATTTTTTCCATCCCCTTGATATGCCTTGTGTTGTAATATTTTGGCTCATTCTCCCCGTGGTGGTAGGTGCTGATGGTAGTTCGATTCAGTTAGTCAGATAGTCAAAGATCATTTCATCTTGCGAGAATTTTCAAGCTAGCGAATCTGCCATGAGTAGTGCCATGCCACCGATATGGGACAGTTATCCCTGTAATATTCATGTGTGCTCTTTTTCTCTTTCGTCATATTCTAACATTCAAAACTATAACAAGACAAGACGGTGATGATAAGAAAAAAGCCGCAACTTAACATCTCTCCCTTCACACTAGTAGTGGTAGTAGTAGCATGGCCATACATGTGCATGGGTGGTAGAAGAGGTGGAAACATATATACATGTCGTTGTTAGTGAATTCAAACCAAATTCTACAGAAAAAGGTTCTTTCATAGGGAGGGATGTATGACTTGATGAACTATATACATGGTGGTGGTGGTGGCACATCTGCTACACATTTGTCAGACTGACGGTGAGACACTCACACTACTACACACATTGACTTAATGGAAAAGGCAAAGTCAACTGAAAGATAGACGAGCAAAAAACATAGATGGATATTACTACTACTACTACATACTACATTATTATTTGTGTGGTTTTTTTCTCTTAAACAATAATACTGAATTCAATGTTTTTTTTCAATTCTCGAGAAACAACCAATTCAAATAGCTGTGAAGAGCTCTCTCATGAAGCATCTTTGCCGACCAAAAAGACACATAAAAAGACATCACTACTACAAAAATCATTCATTCCCCTTCACCGTCGTCAACACCACTACTACTACCATCATCATCATCACCGCGAAGAAAGGAAGACAATTATTACAGTGATATCGTAAAGTATCCTCCTGTGATGAGCATGACGATGATGATGATGAGTTCACAACAGAAGGTCCCATAATAATAAGCCATTCCGTTTTTCGTAGGTACAATATGCTGTACTTGTGAGGAGACGAAGAACAAGAATAAATAGTAAATATCTGTGTTATCTTCATCAATCCTTTCTTTTGAATGGCATCATCGTCATCTTCATATTCTCTGTGACGAGGGGATCAGTATCTTGTGTAGTTGTACTAGCATTATCCTTCTCCTCATTCAGCTTCTCCACTACGCGAAAACTGTAACAACACGAAACTACAATAACAACAAGTAATAATATAAGCGCTCATCGAAAAAAGGCATCTTGTTGCATCAATCCTCAAAAGTATTAAATAAAACTGTAAGAATATCGAAAAACTCAGCATAAGACATAAGGATTTGAAAAGTGATATAGAAAAAAGGACAAGTTTTAAAGCAACTTTGGATCGCAATAATTAACTGCAGTGACACTCGCTAGGAACAGTGTCACCAGAGAATAAAAAGTACCGATTGTTTTCTCGTGAAATTGATTGAATAACTTGAGTGAAAACGAAAACTATGAGGGTACGAATAAAGTGCCAGAAATCATTGATTGACATTGTTTGCTAATATAGTTGGCTATAATAAACGATTGTTTTCTCGTGAAATTGATTGAATAACTTGAGTGAAAACGAAAACTATGAGGGTACGAATAAAGTGCCAGAAATCATTGATTGACATTGTTTGCTGATATAGTTGGCTATAATAAAATTAGCTTGTGTTTATCCCCATATTAACTATTTAATTGGTCAAAAGCAATAATTCTGATCACTCACAGTTCAGTGGAGGAAACGTGCCGAAAAACACTATCTTTAGCTTGATTTTCTTTCACTTATCCAACATGTCCGCAAATTTCCAGCAAGTGAGAAAGACGAGACGCCAATAGATGAGATTGGAGTCCACAAATATTACGACTTGTGTTGGAAAACCTACATGGAATAAACAAAGTAAGAATAAGTAAAATTGATAAATGTAGAAAATTCAATAATTAGTCAAACGATATTCGTAAAAGCTAAATAAAACCTAGTTGCAAAAATTCATTCTTAACGTGTATACCTATAAAAATTACTTCCGCGCGGTGGGCCACGTCCAAAACGATGACTTTCTGTCTACGGGAATTTATTACTTCACTTGAAATCACTTTAATTAATACCCACATAAATTATAGATTGCGAAACAGCTTCCAATCTTTCATTTTTGGTTACAGTTGGGCCGCCTATAGTGACAAAGCAAAGAGAATTATTGTAAATAAATTTCTTACTAGCCGGTCAAGATTGATAAAACACAGCTATCACTGATAATCACCTAAACTGCTACTGCTACTACCTACACAACACAAACCACGATGACGGTTGGCATCTGACTCTGAGGACTTTGAACTTTTTGACAAAAAGGCGTCAAATCTTGTGCCCAGGTGTATGCTGATCAATACATCTAGTCCATTAAAAAATACATGGTTAGAAATCAAGAATAGTTTTACAACTTCAATTACAATAAACTATAGTTGATGAACTTTTATTATAAATGATAAAAGCATATGTATGTGTATTATTTTAAAGCAACGAAAGTGGTACGTTTATAACTAAGCTTACCCTCCCTCAAGTAAAATACTAGTCCAAGATGACAATCAAACAATCGTTTCCGTTTGGCTACAAAATATCAACCATAAAAAAGAAAGATTAAGATTAATAAATCTTGGAAATCCATAAATTGATTCAAGTGACGACAATATTTACAAAATTATCAGCGATATTAAAATGCAGGATATAACTACTGCGGTTGTTTTCCTAACTTTAGAACAATTCAAAACATAGCACATTTTCTAACTTTCTGATAAACTTTCTACAAAACAACTATATAATTTGCTGGACAACAGAATATTTTTACTGCACTGTCACTGATTAATGTATTGACCAAGAAAGTTTGTAATTGTAATTGCTTGTCAGTTTTCAATAGTTCGTTTTAACGTCTTGCAACGCACTCAATGGTACTATGCTAGTTTAACCGGTCAAGTAGTAGTAGTCTAAGACAGAACTTGGATTACCTTAACCTGTCTATTTAGTTTTTAGATTATCCTGCTATTCATCTAACCTAAAAACAACCTAACGTAAAATAGCCTAAACTCACTGAATGACTTTAACTATTTTCTTATCTTTTTGTCTTTTCCCTTCAACATTGTTTTAATCTAATTTTGCCAACTGAACCTAAAAATCTCTACATACAACAAAAATTGTTCTTGGTACGTTACGTTGTAATTACTATTTACGTATGCTTTAAATAACTTACTAATTGGAAGAATATTACTATTATTTCAGAAGGAAATTCCTGCCGCAGGATTATTGTTAAGTACCCAAAATAAAAATATGTCACTATATAAGCCAACCGAAACAGAACTTCGACTAGTTCGAGTTCGACTCGACTGCTTGTTTACCAATACCGTTGATAAAAACTACTATTTTTATTATCAATCATGTTTTCTGGGACATCAAACTGTCACCGGAACTAGATGTCACATGCAATGTCTTAAGTTAAAAAACAGTGGTAATTGATTAAATTGAATGGTTTTTTGTAGTTTTCGATTACAATTAGCTGAACAGAATTAAACAAAGATAATCGAAAAAGCAGATGGTTGAAGCAGCCCGCGGATTTACTCTTAGTCTATGGTTATATAACTACATGTTGTTACATAACTGTATAAAGATTTAATACTCACACAAGTCACACAACACAATCAGTAAAAACTGTCGGTTTCATATCCAGCGCATTAGCAGCGCATGCATCGTATGCCATTGCCATGCTGAATTTACGAACGAATTACGTACGATGCAAATTCAAATCGGGTTACTTTACTTTACTTTACTTGTCGATACACCAAAAAAAACAGCACTTCCAGCGGCCACCAAAATCGGGATAGTGTACAAAAACAAGTGATTCCTTTTTTTACGTTCAACCCTTTTGTATTTACCATACCGTCGGTTTTATGCATAATTTTTGGGGAACGGTCTTCTCACTATCAAAATGCCAAATGAAGAAACGAAGTTCATATAAATAATAATTATTCGAGAAAAACACCACCGTGCGCCTCCCTCTCCTCCCCCGTCATTTTTGTGGGGATTAGAAAATATATGCATCACATGCTTGTGGTTGGTGAGCGTTCACTTGACATTGTAGGTACATGAGTAGTAGTACTTACATAAATCTGATTTGCATAGAGCATTGCCCTTTGGGTGGTCCATTTATGTTGTATTTACTTTGCACTCACTTACCTTTCATGTAGTCGTAGTTGCTGTACTACCTGCTAAACAGTAAAATAGAATATATTTTTTCATCCATTCAAATTTCAAATGCATCATAAAAATCATAATTATCTTCATTGTTTCGTTAATCATATTTGTCAATAGTGTTTTATTTTTTCAATTCACTGTTAACATTGAATTTTGTCTCGTTGCATTATTATTTCAGAGTGGACACCAACAGAGCAAGTGATCGTGTTATCAGTCAGTACTGTTCACACAGAAACGCGTTGAAATGACTGAAGTAATGGAATCCGTTTTGAATGGAGTAGAAGGGGAGGAAAACTTGGAGCTTGCAGAAGATACAATTGGTGATGAAAAAGTGCTGACCATTGAGGAGGATCAGGGAGATGCAAAAGAAGAGGAAAATGATGGTGGAACGGCTAGCATGCCGATCGCAGGCGATGAGTTGGAGGATACGACAGACTCCATCTCCTCTCATCCCGGTGGTGCCAATCTCATTATTACCACAGACGACGAAAAGGAACAGTTGGAAGGTGACGATGGCCAGGATGCAAACGATGAAGATGATGAGTCTAAAATGGACATGGAGGGGACTACTGAAAATGGCGACGATTCCAACATGGAGATATCGGAGACTGTGATGAAAGTTGAAAATATGTACGAGGGTGAAGGGGACGATCAAAATAGTAATGAAAGCACGGAGGAGTCACCACTAATTATAGCTTCTGTCGATTCTGAGGACAAGAAATCGTCTTTTAATATTCTTCAAAATGGCGTGGAGGCGAACACAAATGAGGACAATTCCTCGTCCTCCTCCTCCAGTGACAACAATAAACTTTTGCTGAGCGGGCTATTGACGAAAAAGGATGCAGGACCATCATCGTCAAAAAAGCCAGGTCAACAGTCTCGAAGCTTTTCAGTTTCTGATGGAAATGCTATCGCCAAAGAACTGGAGGAGCAGGTGGGCAAGCTCAATGAGCTACTTGTTTTGAAGGAGAAGGAATGGAGCGCTATTCTCCGACTCAAAAAGCATATGGAGTACGCTTTGGACCAAGTTAAGTGCACTCAACGAATTGCCAAAGTACAAGACGGAATGAACGGACCTATGTCTACGACTGAAATTAAAGCTTGCATGAATCTGATTATGTCTGAAAAGGACATGTTTAGTTTGGCGGAGCGGCAGATTGAAGAAAGTATCGAGACCACTGAAATGGAGAATGAATCACTGCAGACAATATTTCCGTTCAGATCAGCAATAACTGCGTCAGGAAGTGGAGCGGCAACGGGTGAAGGAACTGATAAGAAAACTGAGCCTTTAACCGCATCTGCAGCATTACAAAAGCTGTGTGAACGTAAGAGAAAAGCTATGGATGAATTACCACCCAGCAGAGTATCCCGACCAAGGATTGCTGATGCCCAGTCAAATTCAAATGCATCAATGCAAGGTGGGCGAAAAGTGGTTGGGCCAAGGGGCTCTATGGTGAACGTGCAATCCATTATCGACAGTCATCGGTAAGCGAATAAGTTTATGATGGATGACTTTCAA
>JAANSP010001280.1:0-12486 GCA_036850745.1 Homidia socia
GATTCTGATATGAAAGTCAAGGAAGGTAGTGTGGGCGAGCTTCTCCACAAATGTCTGATTTTTCATTCTGATTTTGATTCTGATTTGATTTTGATAAGAACATCTTGGTGTAAGGTGTAGGGTACGCTCGATCCTAGTTTTTCTGATTTTGTAGTTTGAATTTGATTCTGTTTTGATTCTGATATGAAAGTGAAGGAGGGTAGTGTAGGACACTCTCACTCTAAATTTCTGATTTTTAATTCTGATTTTGAATCTGATTTGATTCTGATATGAAAGTCAAAGAAGGTAGTGTGGGAGAGCCTCTCCACAAAAGTCTGATTTTTCATTCTGTATTTGATTCTGATTTGATTCTGATATGAAAGTGGAGGAAGGTAGTGCAGGAGACCCTGATCACTAATTGCTGATTTCGCAGTCTGATTATGATTTTAAAATGTAGTAGTCTCATGTTATATTACGTTATGTTTATATTTACTTGTCTGTGATTTAGATTAGATTGCAATAATTAAAATGACTTAGGATGAGATTTTACATATCAAAAAATTTGTTGTTTTGAAACTGAGACGTTTCAAATTTTTCGATTATTCTTTCTGTAAAAAGAGTAACTTTAAATTCTTTATTGTTTATTTGACCTAAATTTTTACAATCTGGCAAACAGATTGGGTTATACAATGATTTCGTCTCATATATAAGTATGGGTGATGCTTACTAAAGCGTCAATCTGTTTTTGACTGCCGGCATTAGTGGTTATCTATCTTTGCTGCTCCTAGTGGTTTCATCCTATTTATCCAACGTATGTTCGTTTGTTAACAGTTTTATTGTTGATTTCAGTTATCAGTGAGCTGTTATCAAGTTGGAACGCATCAGTCACCGTGTTTATTCTGGTTCTTGTATTATTACAAGGTACGTATTAAAATTCCACAAGACATTTCAAAAATTGGGTGTTGTTACGTTCGTTTCATTGTGATTTACATTAACTATTCCGTCTATTACCTGATTTATTCAGAATTTGTTAACGCAGTTGCTGGTCAACATGAATTACTCAGAGCCTATAGTTTATGAGAAAGATGTGGTTTGTGGATTCATCGGAGTTTGCCACTCGTGGGATTTCGTCAAGCCAGCTGAACCGTTTAGACTGGGTCGTGATTTGCAAGCTGTCCCCCCAAACGATGACGACTTTAGAGGATTATCATTACTGGAGAAGGGTGAAAAAATACTGCAATTCCACATTGGCAGTTTTGGGAAACACGCTATTCGGCAAATTGTTTCCTCTCCCAATTTGGATCAAATTGGGCAACCTGCTATTCGGAAGGAGCTTGCTGGCGCAGTCGACGAAACTTTATCACGTCTGAAATCGTTATTTGGTTGGGGTGGTTGGCATAGTGACTGTTGTTCTACCTATTTTGAAGCATTAGAATGTGAAGGATGTAGGGAGTCTTTCTACATTGAGATTCCGGCTGATCATGTCAAAAACTTTGGAGCAATGTTCGCGACCGGTTTCAACCGAAGGCTATTTGCATTTAGGAACGATGGCAAGACATTCACAGCAGCAACGTACTCAATGTGTCATACTATCCAACTTGATGAAATACTTGACGAGTATTACGAAATTGAAAGGTTTGAAGAGTTTGCCGTCCGCTTTCGCCGATATTTCTCAGCACCCCGTAGTGCACTTTCATGGAGCAGGGAACAAGTACACAACTACATGACTGGCAACCCTGATGAACAATGGTTTCCTGGACTAATGAATGGATGTGGAGAATTTGCATACCGAAAGAGGCGAGAGTTGGAAGGAGGACTCAAGATGTATAATGTAATGTTTGGAAACAACATCTCCAAGGCTCAATATTGGGACAAGTTTGAAGACGTGTTTTCAACCCCGGTATTTGGCGACTTTCTAGCTGGAAAGAAGGACGAGTTGTACCGAAAGGGACAATTGCAAGTGTGGAGGTGGTTGACTGCAGCAAAGGACTTGGTCAATGATTGTTACAGCAAGAGGGATATGCCCGTGCAGTGTGAAGCGATACTGTCCACCGAGAAACCTGACCGTGATTCCCTACAGCAAATGAAGACAAAGTTTGACGAACAATTTGGAGAACGAGCTTTACCCATGATCAGTAGACATTGTATTGATGAAATTCGGACATTTATGAAGAACAACGTTATGCCCCTCTATTCCACCCTGAAAAAATTGGCTGACAAAAAAGCCATCTCGGCAGACTCTAACACTGTCTACGTTCCACGATTGGGTGAGTAAAGAATTGATTTGGTATGAGCGTAGCTAGTATAGTTTTGTTTTGATGGTATCTTTAAAAATCTCTACTAAATTTTTTCCATTTGTTCCTTTTTCAGATGACTTGAAACTTGTGTCCGTTTGCGAAGCAATACTTTGCTTTGCTTTCCACGGATCCTGCGTTACTCGCACCGGAGAACCTATGCACTCGGCTCAACTCTTGGCCGATTTCGGGCTATTAACTTCCAATTTTACCAGCGGAAAAGAGCTACTCGGTTTAAAAAATTTACCAAATATTGTTGTAAATGGGGGTAGGGTAAATATTGTAGATTATTCAAAGATTCGTCTGTACAATGCAAAAGTCTTTTTCAATACTAGCCTCGAAAATCAAAAGGTTATTGAGCATTCTTTGCTAGCCATGAAGAAGGATAGTAATGTTCAAGGGTCTTGTAAAAACATTGCCAGTGTATTTTGGCTCGCGCTAAAAGAATATGTCGTTAATGCATTTTTTGAGGAGCTACAGCAGGTTTATACCATTTCCGAAATAGCGGACAAAATTGAGGGTAAAAATGTTAGACCAATGTCAGTGACAGAGTTGTTAAATTTTTTAACTGGTAGCGATTGTCCAAATTTAAAGCTTAGCACACAATTTCTGAAGCTGATTCAAAAAGATTTGAGCGCAGCACTATTTGATACATTCAAGCAGGTTTGCGCACTGTACATTGAGAACGAGCTGTATGGTTTGCGTGTGATGCTAGTTTTTCCAGCAAAGCCTGACTCTCCTAACATTGTTGTTCTACCCATTAGAATAACTGAGCAATTTTCTTTTGAAACTATGGAAGACGGAGATAGGGATAGGTTGTTTGACCGGTACGAAATGGTGTATGAAAACTTGTATAGGGATCGTAATTTTGACTATATAACAGAACATTTGTTGGCCTATCAAGCAGAACATGGTAATCAAGATATTATTTTAGCAGACGCTTTTCACTGGATTTATGAGCGTTGTGTCGCTGGAGATAGCCCAGATCAGTCTGAAGATGAGGGTTTAGTAGACGGTAATTCTGATGATGAGGAAGTGCATAATTAAAGGGATGGATTGTGTCGGAAATGATTGCTTTTTGTTTGTATATTGAGTAAAGTGAGTCAAAGTTGATGTATTTAATATTTATATCCTCTGCTTACATGTGTTATACCATGAAATAATACTTGGATAAATTGAACTTTATTTAATGAAATTTGATGTAATAATGTTAGTTTTAGTATACTTTTTAGCTCGGTGAACTATGCATAAATTTCTGATTATCTGATGTTTTGTAATGTAAAATACTGATGGATTATAAAAATGATGGTTTGAGACTGTTTATGTTAATAAAATGTTGTTTGATTTATTCACTAAAGATTCAAAAGCCTATAAATATGACTTTTTATTTTTTATATATCAATCTACAATGGCATTGGCATAAACGTGCGCAAAAGTGGGGAGCGAGGCAGTTGGTACATGCTTTTTTGAATTAAAAAGGTTCGGTTAGGGTAATAACCCAAAAAATGGACTAGAAATTCTCTAATTCGCATTAGCATAGCGACGAGGAAATTGATTGGCCGAATACATGCATAAGAGAAGTTTAGTTGGTTACCCTTTCCGTTTCTCTGGGACAATTAAATAATTTTCTCTAATTAGGTTGTAAAAAGATCTGTCTGTGAACACTATTAGACCGTTGGTCCACGAGTGTCTGATGTCAATTGCCGATTCTGATCTAGTTCTGAGTGTCTGTCCACGACAGTCTGATTTCTAAAGTGGATTCTGATTCTGATATGAGTCTGGTTAGGAAGTGTAGTAGAAAGTCTTGTGAGGGTCTGTCCACGACAGTCTGAATTCTAAAATTGATTCTGATTCTGATATGAGTCTGATTGGGAAGTGTAGTAGAAAATATTGTGAGGGTCTGTCCACGAAAGTCTGATTACTAGTCTGACTCTGCTCTGATTCTACACGGAAATTGGGCCGAATTTCGTCGGAGGGTCGGCCAACCAGTTTCTGATGACTATTCTGATTCTGATCGGAAAGTGAGGTAGGAAGGGTTGTTGGACACACTGACAACGAGTGTCTGATTTTTAGGTTGTTTCTGACTGTGATTCGTTACTTGTAAGTTAGAAAGGTTTGAAGTGACCGACTTTTAAATTGTCTAATATTCTTGTCGATTATTTTATTACGCTAGCCCTAGCATGTTTCCTCTAATACTTTAAACATAACATGGGTGGGGTGTTTTTGTCGTATAGGATCGCTACAACCAATTAAAGTACGATACAGCACAATAGAGTAAGACAAACTAGTTTTGTTTTTGGTTGGCTTCTGCACTGTCCCACTGACCTAGATTCTACATTCTATTTCAATTAAAGCCATAAGTGTAGTCATCATTATTTTTTAATTCATTTCATCTTTAGCTCTCCAGCAGTGAAGAAGAAGCTTCCGTGTATAAATTTGACAAGTGTAAAGTTTGTTACTAGTGAATTTCGTTTAATAAAACATACGGTTGGTGATTTAGTGAATACAACAGCAACAAGTAAAAAGGTAAGTTTCTGGAAATTTTATTCATTTTTTAATAGTAAAAAGCCCGAGAAATTTACATTTTCCATAGTGTTTCAATTAAAAGTTGGTTGATCTCGTGATTTCAAATAAAATGTTTCCAGTCGATATTTTGAAATGATATTTTGAGGTCAGTTTAGTAATTTTGCCATTAGTTACTCGAAGGATTTTAGCAGTTAATATAACAAATGTATTTTTTCAAGAGGAGAATGAAAAGACGCATATCACATATATTGACAGATACTTTGGACGTTAAACGTTGGCCAAGAACGGTAATGATATGATGTATCTGTTTGATATTTTTAGTCGTTGTCCGAATTAATTCTGATTGGAAAGGGTGATAGAGAGTAAATTAGTGTCTAGCTAAAAATTTCCGATTTATAAGTTGATTCTGACTCGATTCTGATTAGAATGTTTGGTAGGTAGCAGAGGTAGTTCCGACTCATAATCATCTGATTTGCAAAGCTGTTTCTGACTATGATCTGATTCTGACTAAATATAATAGAAAGCAAAAGTAGGAGTGATAAGAGTAAATCTGCGTTGGTTTCGTTGACAAAATGCACAATCTAGTAGGAAAAAATTGAATAGTATTCTCAGGTTGTTTAGTTTAATTTAGTGAAAACATTAGTAACAAGTAAAAGTGTGTTTCAAAAGGCAAGAATCTGGAAAATTCCTTGCTTCAAGTCACTTGTGACCTAATTTGGCGAGTTTCTAGTTGCTAGGTTAAATTGAGGTTGGTCAGTGACTTAAGTATAAAAAGCTTGTATAAGAGTTGACATAAATCTAAATAAGCGGTGGTTGAAATATCTCATCGTCAGCTGTGTTTATTTTTGTTTAGTTGTTAGGTAAAATTTTCATTTTCAATAAATACGGGCGCTGTCATAATACTGGGTACACCGGAGTGTACAACGTGTTTATCTGACTGAAACATGTAACAATGAGGACTTTAATTTTTTAATTAGTACCTGAGGGTTGTCACTGTCAGTCACAACTGTATCCTCTGTAGTTTCAACGATTCACAACTTTAGTTTAGTGTCAATGTTGTAGTGTAAAGTTAGGCAACTGTTAAGTTTAATTCTCGTTTGGTGATTTTGTTGCAGTGATTCCACAGTCTCAAGAAAGAAGGAAGAGGTACTACTGCGGTGCTGCTAGAGTGACAATTCTACAAGGTAGGTATATCATTATACTGCACATCAATATATGATATGAAAGTCAAGGTAGGCAATGTAGGAGACCCTCTACCTAGAAAGTTTGATTTTTTATTCTGATTTTGAATTGATTCTGATATGTAATGCATTGTAGGTAGGGCTGGAGACTCTTTATCCTAAATATTTCTGATTTTGCATTCTGATTTTGATTTTGATTTTATTCTGATATGAGAAGGAAGGTGCTGTCGGAGATTCTCTGTCCAAGATTTTTTGATTTTTCATTCTGATTTTGATTTTGATTTTATTCTGATATGAGAAGGAAGGTGGTGTCGGAGATTCTCTGTCCAAGATTTTTTGATTTTTCATTCTGATTTTGATTTTGATTTTATTCTGATATGAGAAGGAAGGTGGTGTCGGAGAGTCTCTGTACTAGTTTTTTTGATTTTTCATTCTGATGTTGATATTGATTTGATTTTGATATGAAACAGAAGGAGGGTAGTATCAGAGAGTGCCTTGCTACATTTTCTGATTTTTCATTCTGATTTTGATTTGATTTTGATATAAAAGAGAAGTAAGGTAGTATCGGACAGTGTCTTGTTACATTTTCTGATTTTTTATTCTGATTTTGATTTTGATTTGATTCTGATATGAAAGAGAAGCACGATACAAAAGAGACCCTGATAACAAATTTCTGATTTTTCATTCTGATTTTGATTTGATTTTGATATGAAAGAAAGTAAGGTAGTATCGGAGAGTGTCTTGCTACATTTTCTGATTTTTCATTCTGATTTTGATTTTGATTTGATTTTGATATGAAAGAAACTAAGGTAGTATCGGAGAGTGTCATTCTACATTTTCTGATTTTTCATTCTGATTTTGATTCTGATTTTGATTTGATTTTGATATGAATGTAAAAAAAGTGTAGGACAGTCTCTTGCTACATTTTCTGATTTTTCATTGTGATTTTGATTTGCTTCTGATATGATAGGGATGTATAGAGTGTGTGTTTATGATTTTACAGGTCTTTGTCGGGATACTCTGTAAGCATCTTTTGACACGAAGACAAACTACACTCTCACACTATGGGTAGGTTTAACTTTGAATTTCTATTTTACTTTTAGTACGATTAGTATTTCACTTTCGTATAGCTCGAATATTGCATCTAACAATAGTTTTTTTGCTCACAGAAAAAGGAAATGATAAACGTCCTCATTCAGACTCATTAGAAGAAATTGCCGCACGTAAAAAGCATAAAGATGATAGCTGTTCTCCTGGACGTCTTGATGCCGCTATTAACACTGCAACAATGGAAACGAATTCAACGGCGAATAGAGAGGGAGTTCTTCCAGCTCCATCTATCGTTGTGCCAATAGCTATTGGAAATTTGCCGGGTCCTTCATCTGCATGTTGCCCTGATGTTCAGGTAGCGACTACCTCTTCTGCGGTGGCTATTAGCCAAGGATTAGGTAAATTTATTCAGGTATACAAAGTTTTTCATTTAGGTTGATATAATGTATATTATAATGCCATGCTTCTTGTTGTAGACTCTAGTATTAGCAGCAACAACAATGAGCTTTTAACACCCACGACCGTGGCCAACATTGCCAGGGAAAAGACGAAGGATGGGAAGATTAAATTCAACTGGGATGTATTAGTCAATTGCATGGTGGATATGTTAAGCTCTGGTTTTCCTGCTGCTCAATGGAATACGCTTTTTGATTTTGCTACAACTACTAAATGTAGCAACAAGTCTAAAAACATTAAAAGCATTTTTGTGGTATGTATTTTTGGGTTGTTTATTGCACCTTTTAAGGTTTTTGATTCAATGTGAACTGATAGTAATGGCTTTTTTAAATTTATAGTTGATGGATCGTTATGTGGATGCTGCCGGTAAACGTGAAGAAGTCCAATTTCGGGGAAAAAAACCTGGGGTGGGCAAAACGGGCGAGCCGCAAAAGCCACATGGGGAAAACGGTGTTGTACTAACATCATATTCCAAGCCATTTGGACGCATGCTAAAAGACAAGCTGAGACCGCTTTTTTGCGAATTTTTTGTAAAGTTGAATGGTAAGTTAATGTTACTTTGGGTTATTTTGGTTTGGTGAGTTTTCATATATATTCTGTAAATATATTCTTTTCGATATTTTCAGATGCTCTTTACCCACGTACGGTAGTGGACTCTATCAAGAGCAGCGCTCGAAAGCAGCAGTTGGGAGAGTATATCGTACAGGGATATGAAGATTTCAAAGAGTGTCAGGATTACCAAAGAAAGTTGTGGTCGCAGCGTATCCACCTTCCCTCAAAGTACCTTCGTGCTTTTAAACATGCAGAAGACATTTCTAAACCACGCTACGGAATTTATGGTATTTTAGCCTTGCAATAAATCACTTGCTAGCACAAGCGTGTATTTTTCACTAGTTGCTAAATTCTATTGTTTGATTTTATGTGAATTTCAGACGAGTCGGAGGATGAGGATGAAAAACCCGACATTGCTATGCTTGAAGATGAGGAAAATATGGATGACAGCCTGCATGTACAGGGAAAGCTTACTTCCCAGGAAAAGGTGAACCGCACCACAAAAGCTATTGAGCGGGTCAATACGGAAATTGAGCGACATGGGAGCATAATTGCAGAGCTGCAGCGCGATAGGATGACACTGGAGACACGGCTGAAAGATGAGAAGAAAAAGCTGGACTTTGATACTGGAATGGCTAATATGGCAGAAGTGTCCAAAGTGATCAAAGACAATAAGAAAAGAATCGCTGCAACGGTGGTTGGAGTTGACCTTTGTAAGGACATTCCAGTGGAAAAGATTCCTACATGTGAGTAAAATTGTTTATGGGTTCAACAGTTCAGCTGGAAGATTAGTTGTTTATTATGTTTACATTGAATGGTTGATTTGAAATTATTAGACCATGCCAAACTGAAGGCATACATGGAAATGTTGAAGAGGGAGGATCCAGAGTTGCTTGCGCAGAGCCAAACTGATGGAGTTGTTGTAGTGGCGGAAGATGGTGGAGCTACTTCCCAGGAAGAGGTGAATGAGATTGGTGTCGTCTCGGTCCCAACATTGAATGAATTTACAGGGGAGTTTGAATCAACTCGCCTCACTCATTCAAATTATGACTTTCTAGGAGTTTCTACGAGAGAGGTAATTAAACATTTACATTTGTATTGGTCAGTTTGGTTTAAATGATTTGGTCATCTTTGTGTAATGTGGTATTCTTAACATATCCTTTTATACAGGCCAATGTAAACTTGAATGGTGCGTCTAATGCTGCTAATACAGTAGTTGTTGAAGATGCAGGACAAGATCTTCCTGACCACGTCATGATGGAAGTCAGTGATGTCTCTCTAAAGAATGAGATTGATCAGGAGGATAATGATCAACAGAATGGCGATCAGCAGGATCAAGACGAGTTATTGAGCATAAATGACGATGACGACGGCGGCAATGGAGAGGATGCTGGGGAAGAAGAAGATGAGGAGAAAGAGTATGATGAAGAGGAGGAAGATGAAGAGGGGGAGGACGAGGACGAGGACGAGGAGGATGATGCCGAGCCCAGTGACAAGGAGAATGCTGCACAAAAAAATGGTGGAGAAGAAGACGACGCGTCTGACGGCGAGGGTTCATCTTTAGAGGAAGAATTTAGCAAGGATCAAAAAACCAAAAAGTAATGGGGTTGTAGAGTGTAGCTGTTTCTAGCATTATCCAAAATGCTTTACAATATTAAATATCTATCAATTTACACATATATAATATTTTATTTCGTGTTTGTTATTCGTAATCGATTTCACATGAATGTAGGTATGTACAGATATGTTAATTAATTATTTGTAAACGTGAAAAGTATACTTTGTATAAGGGTTGATTTTTTTTAAAAAATGAAGGTGGTTGATGTGTGTGATTAATGTCCTTAAATAAATATGAATTTTCAATAAACTGAACATTTGCTTGTTAAAAAAATTCCCGTTAAATAAATCAAATTAAAGTAAACAAACCCTTTCATTCTGTTATTTTTATTTTAAAAGTTTAGTATAGTACTGTTTACATATAGTTGTAACTCATGATTCAATTCGTTTAAAAAGATCATGATACGGTGTTAAACTGTTTATAAAGGAGTTGATACCGGTCTGGGAAGTACGTGTCTGATTATTGGTTGGGGTGATTGAGGGTATCTGTATAATAGTTTGATATTGTTGGCTGATTTCATTGTTCTGATTTGTGGAGAGAAATGGGTGGTTGAGGGGGTGTTGCAAAGTCTTGACTGATTTGATTGACGTGGCTGTCGTGATATTTCCTGTTCGGTCGTGCCTAGAGACTATGCATGACTGGTATTACTCATATGATTGTCATCATTCTTGCACTCTAATTCGGATCTAAAGGCCAAAGTAGGCCAACGAAACTAGGTCCCACGTTGCTTACATGTAGTCCTGGATACATCTTCCTTGAGTTGTCATTTCCAGTCCTGCCTCCAAGGAACCTACAGGTTACCTCTTCTGCTGTCTCCAGTTGCTGTAAAAATACCTTGTTGTAAAAAGTGATTGATGTAAATGCTGGTTGGTGACTTTGGTTGAGTTTTTACGTACTTTTTTGTGTCTTCCAGTGCAGCAGTGAATTTACATAAAAATGGAGAGTGAAGACGAATTTAGTATTAAGACAATGGACGGAGAACAGGAGGACGACAACTCATCGAGGGAGGACCAAGAGAAAGCCGAAGCTTCAAGTGAAAATGGTGACAATAATAGCAGTGACAGTAGCAGTGATAGTGACGAAGATTTTATGATTGACGACACCAAATCTATATATACAATCTACAACCCCCCCTGCACCATTGGCGGTAAACATCTTGGCACTCTCTCCGAGTCCACAGCCTTGGCCCCTATTCAATTTAATTACGGCATTATCAAGCCACAGAGCGATCCAAGCTACTATACCGTAGATAATAGGCTACAAAACCCTCCCGATCCACCCATTTCAAAAGCTCAAGTATACGCAGCGTTACTGATGGAGGCCGCACACTCCAGGTCTTTTCCTCTGGAGGAAAACCTTTGGGTTAGATACGGATTTCTGAACGGAGACGGAGCCGGTAAGTAGATAATATTTCAATGGTTTAAGTGGGCAGTGAAAAAAATGTCGTATCATGTATATTCTTATTCTGATTATGATATAAAATGTAAGTAAGGTATTTTTAAAGTGTCTCTCCAAGAAAGTCTGCTTTTTCATTCTGATTTTGATTCTGATATGTAGATCAATGTGGGTGGTGTTGGAGAGTCTCTTTCCTATATTTTCTGATTTTTAATTTTGATTTTGATTCTGATTTGATTTTGATATGAAAGTCAATGTGGGTAGTGTTGGAGAGTCTCTTTCCTAGATTTTCTTATATTTCATTCTGATTTTGTTTTTGATTTGATTCTGACTTGAAAGTGAAGGTAAAAAGTGTAGGGCACCCTCTTTCTTAGAAAGTCTGATTTTTCATTCTGATTTTGATTTTGATTTGATTCTGATATGAAAGAGAAGGAGGGTACTGCTGGGAGACCCTGATCACAAATTTCTGATTTTTCATTCTGATTTTGATTTTGATTTGATTCTGATATGAAAGTGAATATAGGTAGTGTCGGAGAGTCTCTTGCTAGATATTTCTGATTTTTAATTCTGATTTTGATTTTGATTTGATTTTGATATGAAAGTGAAGGTAAGTAGTGTAGGACACCCTCTTTCTTAGAAAGCCTGATTTTTAATTCTGATTTTGATTTTGATTTGATTTTGATATGAAAGTCAAGGATGGTAGTGCAGGAGACTCCGTGTCTTAGATTTTCTGATTTTTAATTCTGATTTTGATTTTGATTTGATTCTGATATGAAAGTCAATGTGGGTAGTGTAGGAGAGTCTCTTGCTAGACATTTCTGATTTTTCATTCTGATTCTGATTTTGATTTGATTCTGATATGAAAGTCAAGAAAGGTAGTGCAGGAGACTCCGTGTCTTAGATTTTCTGATTTTTAATTCTGATTTTGATTTAGATTTGATTCTGATATGAAAGAGAAGGAAGGTTGCGTCGGAGAGTCTCCTTCCTAGTTATTCTGATATTATATTCTGATTTTGATTTGATTCTGATATGAAAGAGAAGGAACATTGCGTCGGAGAGTCTCCTTCCTTGTTTTTCTGATATTATATTCTGATTTTGATTTGGATTTGATTCTGATATGAAAGTCAATGTGGGTAGTGTAGGAGAGTGTCTTTCCTAGATTTTCTGATTTTTCATTCTGATTTTGATTTTGATTTGTTTCTGATATGAAAGTCAATGTGGGTAGTGAAGGAGAGTCTCTTTCTTAGATTTTCTGATTTTTAATTCTGATTTTGATTTGATTCTGATATGAAAGTCAATGTGGGTAGTGTATTAGACTCTCTGTCCAAGATTTTCTGATTTTGATTTGATTCTGATATGAAATAGGGGTAGACAAGTAAGACACCCTCTCCACAAATTTCTGATTTTTCATTCTGATATTGATTTTGATTTGATT
>JAANSP010001281.1:0-16037 GCA_036850745.1 Homidia socia
AGAATATAAAAATTGTACATAAAATATACATAAAATATTTTTTTGAGAAAAAAATGAAAGACTTGCAGAATGTATACGCAGACTGACTACTCAACTCAAGGGAAACTCGGAATGATGATGATAATGAGTAGCGGGAAACATGTGAAAGAATAATGTTGATATCGTGCGCTAGTGGAAAACTAGTCCTTCAACTACCATCTCGTTAGTGCAATGCTCTGTTAGTTTTTTTTTGCTTTCTTTCTCTTTACAGAGTCCCCCTCAAAACATACAGTAAACAACTTATAAAGTACGTAGAACTACGGCACACTTGATCCAAAAACAAAAAAGTAAGCGTACGCACACATTTATCTAAACTTTAAGTTCAATATCTCAAGGCTGTCACTAGAGTTTATTTATTTTTTGTACAAGCGAAAAGAGTACTTTTTTCACATTGCATGTAAGTCATATACATTCATAATAAAGCCACGCTTGAGTTGGTACTTTTATTGTTAATACGAATTAGAGAGTGCGGAACTAACAGAACAAAAGTTAAATAAGAGCATAGACATTCATGAAAAGAGAAAGAAACCAGGTCTTCCGGATTATTATTATGGTGTTGCCATTTACGTTGTTAGTTGGCGAAAGAGAGAAAAAAAAAACCACTGGAATGTGTATATAAAATAGCTGAAGCACGTAGGAATGAATGAATATTTGAACAACTTTATATAGTCCAATGTTCACTCACACATGGTCAAGTGTAATGCATATAATAACATAACAGAAAAGTGCTATAAGAGGTGCAATTTCAAGCAGATTTTACTAAATTTATAGTATTATATAGGAGCTGTACACATACAACAACTTTTTTCTATTCATTAGCAATAATATTATTAGCGAGTTTTCGTTTTCTCTCTTCTTTTTAGCTTGTGCATATACAACAGTGATATTGTATGGTAAATCGCATTAATTTGTTGAAGAACAGAATTTCATTACTATTATTTTTTAAACTAAAAGAATAAACTTTTTTTGCGCATGTAGGTGAAATAATTGGCCAAAGTACCTATGCTTGTAGGTGAAATCGCAGAAAAAAATTGAGGCATTTCGGCAAAAAAGTATTGCAGTTGAAAAAAAGGAAAACAAAAAAGGTTTGAATAAAACTACGCTGTAGCGCGTGGGTGTATATTTATTATTATGGTAGTTATACTGATGAATAGGACTGATGCTTACTTGCTGGTCAAAAGAATAGTGTTGCAAGCAATAATGATCAAACAGTCAAAATACCTATGCAAAGAATGATGCTTGTACATATGTATCTTTATTGTAGCGTAAATCCAGTTAGAATAAAACCCAGTAGAGTGTATAGCAGCAGTAGCAGTGCTGAAAAAGCATTTGTGCAAATAGCTTTTTATCATTTATTTCGTTCCACTTTCCCCAAACAAAAATGGCATGTTTTCCATATATGTCTGGCATGGAAAACGTAATAACTATTTGCTTAAGGGTATGCACACACGTATATACACCGCTATATTTTATTCATTCAAATAGATTGGATTTCCATATTATTTGACTTTTGAGATCACTGTAGTGTGTTCCCCCCTGGTGGTAGTTGAAACTGAAAGAGTATCATGTAAGAGGCAGGAATACAACTGTTGTGTTTTCTCATCATAATATCTAAATGTAAAACAAGAATTTGATGGCAAAATAAAATTTTACAAAAAATATGTATGGTATACGACTTATAATAACAGCTTTTTGTTAGATGCAGTTAGTCACTCATGCTGTTATATGCTCACCACTGCACTGGACTAATCTAGTTGCCTTGATTTTTAAAATGATGTGTTTACATCAAAATTTTAGATTTCCCCCGTTATTACGTTGAGACCTTTATTACCGTTACAGTTTTCCCCAATTAAAAAGTTGTATACTAAAAGAGGCAGGAATACAACTGTTGTGTTTTCTCATCATAATATCTAAATGTAAAACAAGAATTTGATGGCAAAATAAAATTTTACAAAAAATATGTATGGTGTACGACTTATAACAGCTTTTTGTTAGATGCAGTTAGTCACTCATGTCTGCTCACCACTGCACTGGACTAATCTAGTTGCCTTGATTTTTAAAATGATGTGTTTGCATCAAAATTTTAGATTTCCCTCGTTATTACGTAGAGACCATTATTACCGTTACAGTTTTCCCCAATTAAAAAGTTGTATATTAATCATATAACATAATTTCTATCGGCATTCAACTTTAGCGAAAGGTTTATAGATGGAACGAGAAAGAACAAACATTATCATGATGATAGCTTTCACCTTTCAGAATATTATTTTAACTTACATGAAAGTTGATATGAGGCGGAGGTATTGCCTGTACCCTTTTGAGTTTTGAGAAAGCTACAACTGTGTTTGCAAAACTTGCCTTTCCTGTTTATTTACTTTTTGTGTTTGTTTACTTTTCGACAGTAGTAATAAACAAGTGGGAAAAGACGGGCATTTAGGGTGGTGGTATGTGATGCGATTTTAATAGATTTGAAGATAATATTTTCAAAGTGCTTATGATATATAATAAACCTACTATTGAGAAGCTTACATAAAAAGGTAATTACATTTTCAATATACCTAATGTTCATGTATAATGTTAACAATAGACGTAAATGAAACTAATTTACTTCACAAGATTTATTATTGATTTTATTGCGTTTCTGCTGTGAAAATTACTTGCATTACTAGAATTTCAGCCCTTCAACTGTGTCGCTTTATAAATTGGACTCCAAAATAGGAGAAAAATGTTGCCTATGATTAGCCACGGATGGGTGCTGGTAAACTTTTGTTTCTTCGATAATGATGTGTTTGCAGCCAAATTTATTTTGACGAATGGTATTTATTTTCAGGACTGTTTAAAGAGGCGGGAAGAATTTGAAGCATAGAAGCTAGCGTCTTTTGCAAATAATAATGGGTGATTAATGCGGCAACGCTTGTTCGTTATGAGTAGATGTCGTACACAACCTCACTCACATCATTCATTTTTCATTCAAGAGACCTTCAACGAGATCTTGTGTGAAGTGGACTTTTATTCAGCTTCTCCGAGGAGAACAAAACCACAAACTCGCTCTCTCCACTGCATTCTACACATTGAAGGCACTTGGCAAAGTTAACAAAAAGTGTTAATTAAGTGAGAACTTGAGAGATTTGTAAACCACGAATTCCAACTAGTAGCAAAGTTGCATGAAAAGAGAAGCAAAAAGGAAATATCAAACAAGGAAACAACGACCATGTACTTTCCTTCCTTTAGACTTAACACACCACAATCCTTACGGATCCATGAAGAAATCGACAGGAAAAAATTCGCTGCGAAAAAACCAACTAGAAATTATCCTCATAGGAAAGAACCCGCCAACGAAAAAACGGCATATGAAAAAACCGGCGTACGAAAAAACCAGCCTATGAAAAAATCCACATTTTGTAAAATCAAAATGATAAAAATATTCTTGTGAAATTTCATGACAGTTTATTTTTCTGGATTTTTTAAACGAATGTTACAAAAGAGACCCACTACCTAGTATCAAATGTTTTTGTTGGTTTTAAAGCTGATTTTGCAATATTATGAATTTTTCCGGGATTTTTAAAACTAAATGCTACTAAGTCATTATCGAATCGTAAAATATTTTTGCTATTTAATAAAGATAATATAACAATGAGACGACTTATCTTTTACGGATTTCAAAGAAGTTAATACAGTCTATTACTCTATCGACTAACAGATTGGCATCAAATAATTTGTTAAATAAAGAGGATGGCTTAACTTAATAATTACAGCTCTTAAAATCCTGAAAACTATATAAAAATATGGCAGTCATATTTTATGCTGCCTTTCTATGTATTTATGTTCATTTAAAAAATCCGAAAATATATATGTTCATTCATAATTTTGTAAATTCAACTAAAATATTTTTATCATTTTGATTTTGTAAAATGTGGATTTTTTCGTAGGCTAGTTTTTTCGTACGCCGATTTTTTTCCTCGGCTATTATTTCAGAGGCTGGTTTTTTCGTAGGCAATTTTTTGTAGGTTTGTAATTTCCAGTCGGTTTTTTTCGCAGCGGATTTTTTCCAGCCTATTCCTTCGTGCTTTCAATCCTAATATGCACTCCTTGTACGTTTTTCTTTTTCAAAAAGTGCATTGCTCTAAAAATGTTTTGAGATGAATTTAAAAAGCACTTTATTTTTCCGCTCAAGTAAACTTCTTCAATACACACACTACTTGGTTATAAAGAGCCGCTAACAATCTATTCTTTATAGTAAATTATTTGAACATGCTCGAATTCGATTTAATACTCAATGGATTGAAAATTGCACGTAAAAATTGCATAAAAACAATAGAGGAGGTTTGTTATTGTTTGGGTTGTTCTTATCAAAATAAAGACGTTACTATTAGTAAATTATTTGAACATGCTCGAATTCGATTTAATACTCAATGGATTGAAAATTAGCACGTAAAAATTGCATAAAAACTATAGAGAAGGTTTGTTATTGTTTGGGTTGTTCTTATCAAAATAAAGACGTTAATAGTGAACTTTAGTATAAATGGAAGGCGGCATCATTTACCGATGAGAAAAGAAGCAAAATTGGAAATATTTTACTGATAAACGCACGTGTGTTTATATTCTGTGCACCGGAGGCTAAAAATCCCTAAGCAGGAAGGCAGTTTTTATTGCTGCCATTTCTCGATAAAGAAGCAAAATTGGAAATATTTTACTGATAAACGCATGTGTGTTTATATTCTGTGCACCGGAGGCTAAAAATCCCTAACCAGGAAGGCAGTTTTTATTGCTGCCATTTCTGGATAATAATAACAATAGTTGACATAAAAACCAAAGAAAACTTGCCCATTCCCATTTTATGAATCTATGAAACGAAAGTGTATGATCGCGTGAGTCTTTTCTGATTTTTGTACATTTCGAGCACAATTTTATTTCTACTAGCATGTAAACAAGATTTGTTTTTATTCCAATTCAGATACACTCACACAACTTGTTTTACTAACAAAATGAAATTTTTTGTATGGATGAATCTAGGCACACGTGTCAGACTACTTGATTCAAGTACAATCCAACCGAGAATACATTGGGTGATTTCATCATCACCATCTTTTCACTTGCTTCTTTTTCGCTAGTAATGTCATACATTTCATGCATGCAGATTATTTTGTCAAATGATTACTACGAGAAGGGAGACGACACAACATCAGCCATCAGCTTCGTAACCTGAAAAGATCATAACTTTGTATCCTTTCTTCTCCCACAGCTTATCCATTACTGACGATGATGATGATGGCGACGACGAAGATCACCGGGACTCAGTTAACATCTATAGCTTTTCACTACGACAGAAGAATTTTTATATATAATTTTGCTGTGTAACAGATAGAAAGTTTTGTTTGCTTTACCTTGATTATCACAGTGTATCAGGGAATAAATGTTGCAGTTACAAAAGTGCCACCTTTTCTTGCCAAGTCCAATTTTCAGGTCTGTCTGTTGAACGAAGAAAATGTGTAACAGATAGAAAGTTTCGTTTGCTTTACCTTGATTATCACAGTGTATCAGGGAATAAATGTTGCAGTTACAAAAGTGCCACCTTTTCTTGCCAAGTCCAATTTTCAGGTCTGTCTGTTGAACGAAGAAATGTGATGATATCATGGTTTGTATTTTGCTGTGATGCATCTGAAAGCATGACTGAATCTTTTCGTGAGCCTTGATGTAAATACATACATAGGTACCTGGGTGAGTACAAACTCTGTATACTGACGTGCATAAATTTCCCTTATACCTAGTCATCATAACACACATTTTTAATACGTACTTTTCTTCTTCCAGTTTGTTTTGCTAGACCAGATAGGAGCAACACTACTAAATTTGCTGTTTTCCGGACTCATCAAATTCAGGCCATGTCCCATGCTCCCTCATTATTCCCTTTGTGTATAGGCATCGTGCATACATATCTACTGCTTACTTTACTATCACGACACAAAGAAGAAGCTCTGCGAAAACCAAAAAGACAAGCCCACCTCTCATTCATAATATATAAAATGAGTCCTTTGTTTCAACTTTACTAAAGCGCTAATGACTTTTCTATTCTCCATTCTTTGAAGCAAAAATATTCCCTACTATTACATTTTATAAGATAATACGCACAAATGAGTCAAGTCATCCTATGCATATATGTAGCAAAAAATGGAAAGAGAAGAGAATAATAACAGAGCTGCTACAGCTTCTTCTCAAAACAAAAAAGAGAGCACGATGGACTGAGGAAGCAGCCAACCAAAATTACAGACAAAACATATATAGGGGGAAAATGAGAGAAAACAGACAAGTAAACAGCAAGCAAAGCTTAATGCAGTGAATGTGTACGTCCTACGTACACTACAACAAACACAATAATAATCACGTATATCTATTCACTCATGGAACTAGTTTACTGTTACTAACTACCATTTCATGTATTCATTACATTGTAAACTGAGGAAAAGGCTGAAAAGGTAAAAGTGGCACATTACGTATAAACGTACAGCACACAGGGCATTGATGCTGCTTCCAGCATTAAACAAACAAACACAGACACATTCTCTTTAGTCAGCAGATGCCATGTGTTTTGTTTTTGGATATTATTATGGTGGGTGGACGGACAAGCGTACAGATATATGTATCTGTACATACATAGATAATCTGTTGGCGTGATAGTGATGATGATGATAAAAGTTGCTTATTCTTGTTAGGTGTCGTGCCTCATTCAACACTACCTCCCTTTTATTTCCTTTTGCCACTTTCTTCAATGCAGGAAGTTTCCTTTGCTCTATTGATAATCTTCATTCCAGGTTTACACGCTATATAGTAGCAGATACTAGTGCGCCTTTCTCGCTTAGACGGATTTCTATCTCGCTTCCATCCTTCCTTGTTGGCTGCTAAAACACAAAAAAATACACAGAGGAAGAAACGAAAAGGGGAAAGTAGTAAACACACAGGAAGAAAGAAAAAAGTGAACGAAGGAAGAAGGCAACAAAAAGGAACATTAAAAGGATAAAAAAAGTGAAACTAGAGGAAGAGACAGACCTGGCCACCACGCCACCGAGAAAACAGTTTCACTCAGTTTTCAAAAAGGAAGAAAAAACAACAACAAAGCTAGACTATCTGCAAATGGTATCACATCAGCATCATCATCCCCACCATCAGTAGCAGCAACAGCAGCATTTTCATCTAAAGTAAAAAAGCATAAGATGAACTGGGAGAAAAAAAGAGATGGTAGTATATAACACGTAGATTTCTCCTGCACCAGTACCACACTCACACCATCATCATCATTATTATTATGATTATCATCGTCATCAAGAGTATCATCAACAGCTTCCTTCTAAAAAAGAGAAGAGGTGGTAGTAGCACCGTAGTACTACTAGTGGCAAGTCAGTCACACATTTTTACTCTTTTGAACTTGTTCCTTCGCTTGAATGTCTGATAGCATATCATGTTGTTAGCAGTAGGGAAGGCAGGCAGAGAGGAGCGAATGAATGCACATGCATTAATGAATAAAAACAGCGATATATATATAATATGCATGTATACCTAGTTGGTTATACAGGATTGGTACTCAACTGTTGTTGTAGCAAGCATCCTCAGAAGCAGTTAACTGTTGCAAAGAAAAAAGCTTTATAGAAGTTTTCAGGTTGAGAAAGGCATTAAAAAAGCTACAAAAGAATCCTAGTAGTTCTATAATATCTATTTTTGCAAAGGAAAGATTTTCAAATTCAGCAAAAATTGTCAAGGGGGTTTGCTCGCATGCTCGTTGAAATTCCTGCAGAAGAGAACAACTTTTTTCAACCTCTTTTTGTTTTTTTTTCACTTTCTCGTCGTGGACATAATAATATCGTTTGTTTATAATATCTATGTTTTGGTTGAGCTTGTTTTCATAATGGAATGTGGAATGAAAACTTGTGGTGGAATAGGTTATATAAATAGCAATAATAATGATAGCAGTAGTAGCCAAAATAAGATTCTGTTCTGCTTGTAAATAGTAATAGTTAGTTACCGCCAACATCGATGCTTGTTGGTTTTGAATGATATAGTTTCTCAGTATTACATACCTACAACTCCCAACATTCGTATCTCGAAACCAGCATCAGTTCCCTCCTGAAATTCTTACACACTTTCTCTTTCCTTCATACCGTTTCTTCGTTTCTATTTCTTAACTTGCAAGTACTAAATTGGAGCAGGAAAACAGTAGCAGAGAGGGCGAGAGAGACTTCTTCCTCCACTACTTTGTTGTCTCTGCCCTCGAGATATTTACAGAAAAAACGCTGGAAAATATACACATGATAATTTAATACAAAATATACGGTGTATATTGTACATGTTCATATATTTTCTCCATGTGTTTTTGTGCAGTGGGTGAGCTGGGAGTCAGTCAAATAAAACAAGTTGTATAATATAATGCGTACATATTTATTCCATTCTTCCGTTTCCAACCAGTATCGCATCTGAAGAAGCAAAAAGTATCGGTGGTTGTGGAAAATGAGAAGGGCACGTTGTATTACTCTCCTAATCAACTTTCATTACAAAAGAAAAAGCAAAACTAAAGTTATGCCTCCTACCTACTTCACAATAACAACAACCACCACCACCACTCTACTATCGTCGTATCCCTATCAGTATCACTCACTTGCTTTCTCCGTTTTATTTACTGTACTTACGCAGCAGTCTATATAACAAGTAGTTGCACAATATAGCTTTTGGAGAGGAGACATGCTTTATTGTTCAACACGCTTCTTGCTGGTTCAAGTCCTTCTCATGGGGAGCTCTTGAACCAAGGACTGCTCTACAGATCTGATGTAGGTAGCAGAAGGTAATATTATTTGTCCTTTTTATCTCTCTGGTTTCTTCCGTCGTCTACATACATACATAAACACTGCTGCTGATGCTGTGTAGTAACAATACTCAAGGTTGAAGATTGAGTGTGTAGGGGGAAGAAAGAAACACACGGAAAAGGAAACAGATGGATGTATAAAGGGAAAAAGATACGTGCAAATATAATACCAGGAAAAATAAGGAAAAGCGGAAGAAATAAACTGAGGTGGCAAGTCAGTTAATAATACAACGTTTCATTCAACCCTCGTCTCATTTTTCATCCTCGTGATGGAAAATGTTGTTATATTTTCAATGATTGGCAAATAATAATGGTATGGTCCTTCAATGTAATATGTATGCGATTTTTTCTTTTCTTTTTACACTCTCTGGGATAATAATATGCCAATGACAGCAGCCCCACTAAAACAGTGTCTCGATCGAAAAAATCAAGTAAATGCAAGTATAGCAAGTAGTTGAACAGAGTTCAAGTGATTCTGACGTCTTTAGACGATCATACTACTCCCTCACTTCTTGCTAGAATATGAATTATGTGAGAAGAATGGTAAAATGTATTTTCTACTTTCACCTATCGAAAATAATGTTCATATTCTTTCTAACCTTAACTTCTAAAGACCCTTTTCTAAAAAAGAAATAAAGTTTAGCAGATGGCTTGCTCCATCCATATTATGCATTTACATACGTCGGACATTTTCTCATCACAGTCTATTTATCATCAAATTATGCATTACAGCAGGTTCTCCCGTCCTATGAATCAGAATAATAAGATATGGTTCAGGTGTACGTATTATTTTGTGTCGGTGCATTTTATCCTTTGCCGCGACCACCTATAAAATCCTCACATCGTTGTCCTCCGCTTTCAAGATTTCCATGTGCCGTTGTCGTGTATAAAATCTATTTTAGGGCTCTTATTTTCTCCGCGTTTCTCTCCTTCTCACCAAAAGATTATTATATTATAAGCTGAAAAGAAAGAAAGAAAGAAAGAGTGTTGTTGTCTTTCTCTCCCGTTTTACTCATTCTACTCTATTACCTTCTACAAATCTTATACATATGTAGCTAAAGGCCGTGGGCTTTTCCCTCTCTTTTCTGTCACCACACTATGTGCAATCACCTTACACACTTGTTCCTATATTTAGAATTTTGGAAGGGATCCATAAAGCCATAATATTACACAAAGAAAGAAAGAGTGCTGTTGTCTTTCTCTCCCGTTTTACTCATTCTACTCTATTACCTTCTACAAATCTTATACATATGTAGCTAAAGGCCGTGGGCTTTTCCCTCTCTTTTCTGTCACCGCACTATGTGCAATCACCTTACACACTTGTTCCTATATTTAGAATTTTGGAAGGGACCCATAAAGCCATAATATTACACACATATTCACCCACCTACTCACTTTTACTGCTATTCCTCCTGTTCTCATGCACAAAATGCTCTATTCTTTTTTCAAGCGTTTGTTACAATCTTTTAACTTTGCGCCGAGACATGTACACATTTTGTACTTTTTATAGAAGCCCGCCGCGACTTAATATATACAAAGAGATACATTGGCACGATTTCGACTTGTTACCATCACCGCTTTCCATCGTTATTTTTTCCTNTTTTTATAGAAGCCCGCCGCGACTTAATATATACAAAGAGATACATTGGCACGATTTCGACTTGTTACCATCACCGCTTTCCATCGTTATTTTTTCCTGACTAGAGAAGCAGCGGTGGTAGTAGTGGGCGAGTTGCACGTATACAAAATGGCAATGCTGGTGTTGGCGGTATAAAGTAGTAAAGGCGGAAGGAAAGTTTTTAATGGACTCTCAGGTTTCCCACTTCTTCACTAGTTACTCTTCATGCATGCATGCATACCGACCATAAGAATACAGCAAGAGGAAAAAGTGTGTAAGCCCATAACATTATGAGAAGAGAGGGAAAAGACTGAGAAAACTTGTACGTGAAAGATGAAAAGAGCGTGTATATAAACACTCTATGTGCTGCTGCTTGTTGAATTCTACTTTCAAGAGTGCGTTTCATTCGAAGAAGAAGACGATGTACGATGTCAAAAGAAAGCGACCATTTTCTACAAAGATGATTACATCCTAGTCGCCGTCGTCTGAATGTAATACTTTCCCAGTTAGTATAGCAGTTGTTGTAGTAGGCAAGTAAAATAACATGGATTTTTTTGCGAGAGCAAAACTCTAATTTAAATCTAGTAAATTTTCTCATTACACTGAATGTTTTATTTATAACCAGAACAGATATTACTCTTATAAAAGATATCCATCTACTTTATACTTTTTCAGCGATAAAGTTTGCTCGTATACATATGTATGCACGTTACGGTATATACCAATATGCTTATGCGCGTCTATGCTTTCTTTATAGACCCAGTGACGACGAGAACTCTTAAAATCGGGGTTTAATCCAATCTCAACAACTAACTTTTTCCCCTACATTTTATTTCCGTTGGTAATCTTTACTCATTCAGTCAAGAAAGTCTGCTGCTTCGCACAAAAAACTCTACTAAATGATTTTTATTGCATTCCATTTTGCTCGCTCCATTTACAGAGAGGATTGTTGGTAAGATTAGGAAAAAAATACATGCTCAATCGGCACAAATACACACAATCCGTTTTACATTATTACATTGGTTCTTACTCATCCGAGGATGGAAGAAGGTATTGAAAACAAGACTCCAATAAATTTTGTGCTCTATGAAAAGCAACCATTATTTATCACTTTCAATATTACAAATTCATAGTTATTTGTATGCACATGCCATGACAAAGTGTACAATTTATCGTGAATAAAACGGCAACTATTTTTTCTTCTCTTTCTTCTTGTGCTCTTTCTTTGCATTCCGGAGGATCAAAAGAAACGATGCAAATAAACTTCATGTGTTGGACCAATTTCTTTTCTACACTTTATATTTTCCATCCAACTAACAAATAACTAGTGAAACTTGCATTTTTACGCTTTGGTAAAATACAACAAAAAACTAGTGTTTCTCATTTACTTATATTTCTTTGCTTTGTGAACGATAGCTACATGTGTATATAAAGTATGGGTTTTTATACACTTGTGTAAAAATGTATACCAACAGTTGTTGTGTTTGGAAAATACTTGATTCATGAGATCATTCATAGAGACACACATACCGAGGGGATATTTATACTACACGTATTCATTTCTTTCTTCCAATTCCCATCGACATTTTTTTTCTTCTTCTTCTCTTTCTTCGCCTCTTCCGACCAAACCAAAGAAGATCTATTTTGGATGTATACCAATACGTTATTATTATTACTACTACAGGAAGAAGAATGGAAAAAGGTGATATGGCATAATATACATTGATAAAAAGGATAAGTGTATAGATTTAAGTAAGCAACAGCAAGTTGGGAAATTCCAATGGAAGGATTTATAGTTGATTATGTAGTCTGTACCTGATTTCACGTACGTTATCCTGCTTTTGATGCCGCTGCTGTTGCTGCTCCTACTAAACTCTTTTCTCGGCCTTTCTTCTACTCTCGTGCAAAAGCTTCATCTAAACTATACATTCAAGTGAACAACGTTTGCAGCTTTTCTTATTTCGTGTTGCACGATGTAAAACTTAACAAAGTATCCTTATATTTATATATCAGCTATTGCTTAACTTGTACATATATGACATGTATAGACAAGTATACCATGCGGTAGTGGTCTAGAGGCAGTCAAGTGAAACTAAAAGGTCTACCATGTAGTATGGTGTAGAGATATGTGCTCTGCATAACACGTGTACTTTCATTCTTTTTTACATGCCAATTGTAGGGCTATGTACTTTTTCCCTTCTTGCCTTACCCTTTTCTAAGGTAACTTTTCTCGTTTTGTGTCTTTATCCGTATATGGTTGAGTGCCTGCACTTGCCTACAGCAGAATTTTTTTACCTTCTCTGATAATATAAATGTGCGCCTATATTTAACTGGTATCTATCTCTAGTACTTTCACTCTCTTTTATTTCTCTATCTATATCTATCTCGTTTTCTGTTTAAGTCACGGACTTCAGCTTTGCACATACATAGAGGCCGGTTAAGGCTGCTGCTGGTTCAATGAATGACTGACTGAGTGACTTGAGAGTGAAGTGAATGTTCGATGAGGATAACAGATCAAGAAAAGGAAAGACAGCAGACGGTCGACAAGTAACTAGAAGGAGGAAGGAACAGCGACGGGGAAAAGGGTTAAAAACCCGTACTCTCATTTTTCTTACCTACGCATTCAGTCAGTCATATGAATAGAGTTATATTAACTTACCAGACGCTCTCCGGTACATTATTCATATATTCATGCTCCTATACGCTCATGTTATGCAAAATACTACACGCCCCTGCTAGAAATCTGCGACGCGACTGCTGTCTAGGTATACATTTTACTTTTTATAAACAGTTTTATATATAAATTTGTATTTACATGATCTCAACTTTCTCTCCGCCTTGACGAAACAAGCGTGTAGCATACAAAGTACTACGCACTCTTACTCTCTCTCTTGATTTTGGTGCGAGGTAAAGAGAAAAAATACTTTAAGAACTGGAAAACCCTCATACAAATGGGGAAAAAGCTGAGTAAATGCTAAAAATACTGTAGACTTTATAGGAGCTCAGCATTTAGCGGGTGAAGTGAAGCGTTATTACTTCGATCATGTGAAAACCACATTTAATGCACGTTGTGGGCACTCTGTCTGTGCCCGTCCTTCATATGAACCATCCATCGCCATCATTACTCACACACTTGATAGTGATGAAGGTGTTGTTCTTTGTTCTTTCATCTGAGTCATAATTGCTTGCACAACAGAGAAATTCAGCAGATAGAGCTATCCAAACAGCATTAAGGAAAAAGAGCAGAGTAGGCAGAACACAACAAACTGTGAATGTTTTTGTATGCTATATATGCGGTTATAGTTTTCACAGAAAAATCTTTTGGTTCACAAACCTTTCTAAAGTAGCTCTCATCATCTTTTTCCTTTTTTTCCTAGAAAAAAGTCGTGTTAAATTCATCATTGAAACATGTAGTCGTATGTAGACATGTAGTGTCTTGTGTGAATCATCATCTCGTCGTCGTCGTCGCTTATGTATCCACAGTCTGTTTTACTAACCACAATGATGCTCTATTTACATCACTTTACACTACTAGACGATATATTATCGTAAGTAAAATGGAAAGGTTGTACGTACAGAGGAAAAGGTGCAGGTAAACAAGAAGAGAGAGAAGAGAAAAAAGGGAGTGAGTGCGAGTGAGAGTCTACATAGTTAAGAAAGTGAAACGAAAAAAGAAAAGAAGCAACAGTGGGGAAAGAATAAGGATGATATATAGAAGTTTACTCAAGTGAAAAACGAGGCAAAAAAGAAGAAAATGTGGAATAAGGGAGGCTTTTTACAATGTCCGTTACGATCTAAGAAAACATCCTCCTGATCTCTCGTGTAAGAACCCCAGAGAGGCTTGTTGTTGCACAAGAAAGAGGAAGAAAGCAAGAAGAAAAAAACGCGAAAAAGAGAGTGGTAAGTAAATATACATATGCATCAAGTAGTAGAATGCATAGGTATATACCTATTCAAAAAGCTTTGCAATGATTATTCCATGCATATAAAAAAATTCTGTTCTGAAGAGAACATGATATATAAGGTTTTCTTGGGAGCAGCGAATAGACAAAGAAAACGATCTGAAGGGATGGGTAATAATAATATGGCTACAGTTTTATTTTTTTTCTTTCGGGGAAAACATGTACGTACGAGTTACTTTTATACTCAAAGTTTGGTATAAATGCATGTACATATTTACGTATGTTTGAGCATGAGGCAAAAGGAGAGAAAAAAAAACAAAGAAAACTTCTTGCAGAATGAAAAAAATTCTGTTCTGAAGAGAACATGATATATACTCTGTGTAGGTTTTCTTGGGAGCAGCGAATAGACAAAGAAAACGATCTGAAGGGATGGGTAATAATAATATGGCTACACTTTTATTTTTTTCTTTCGGGGAAAACATGTACGTACGAGTTACTTTTATACTCAAAGTTTGGTATAAATGCATGTACATATTTACGTATGTTTGGGCATGAGGCAAAAGGAGAGAAAAAAACAAAGAAAACTTCTTGCAGAATGCTTACATCTTGTACGCACTTGTTCCTACATGTGTCCACAGGCATGGAAATTGATGCTGTTTCTGGTGATGAAGAGGAGGACAAGGAGAACGATGATAATGGTAGTGATGGTTGTGGTAGTAGTAGTAGTAATAACAGTGGAAGTCTGCGGTTACAAGATGATGCTGACGCCCTACACATGCCTATACAGCATATCTATGTCTTACCATAAAACAGCATAGAGCAGCAGATTGTCTCGTTTGTTTTGTTGTTACTGTACAATTTAGGGTAGCTACAAAACTCTTTTCCTGTGATTCACTCATACTACCTAGAGCTGTAACTACCTACGCGGTGAATTGTTGGCTGTTGGATGGATGATAATATGGTAATGATATTGTATTTTGGACGAGCAGAAGCAGCAGCAGTCAGTGAAGGAAACGACCAAACAGAGGATGACGACAACACTACTACAATAATGATGAGATGAGATCCATAGTGAAGAAGAGGAAGACCCGTGTTATTTCCGTTTGAAAACTTGTGCATCTTCTTATTATTTAGCCTATTCGTTGTAATAATGACATATTATGGTATACATAATTTAGCATGAATATACATCATACTTGACATAATACTAAATAATAATAACAAAAATAGCAACAGCAGCAGCAGAGCACACGATCCTCATAATAATGATGAAACACACACACACACTGGCAAGTGTACTTGCACTTTTATTTAATATATTATTCTACATTTTAGCCTATCATGTCTTTATTTTCATGAGTTAGATTGTGGTTTCTTTTCTGCAAGTTGGGACAAGCAGCTGCGTGACAGCAGTGCTCTTTTCAAAATACATACATCAGCAGTCATAATCATCACTTTTCTCTTGTTTCGTCTTTCTGGAAAATGTCTTTCTCAGAATACTTATTTTTTCAGATAAAGCTTTGTAGCACGCATAGCAATTTGATATTTATGACCTATATTAATGCATCTGTCTAGTCTACAAGCTTACATTATAATTATTGTATATCTGTCCAGTGTTGGTGAAGGAAGT
>JAANSP010001282.1:0-16027 GCA_036850745.1 Homidia socia
TATATTAACTCGGTGAACCATGCTGGTTTGATTCCAAACCGCTCGCTGATCAAATCAAATGTACTACGTTGATTGGCAGGAAATCGTAGTTTATACTGAAAAGGGATGTAAATGGAAACATAAATGAATAAACACAAATCATGCTAACTTTTTTGTTATACATATTCCATTCCGTTATACTGCACAGGAAACTAACCCGTATATCGGTAGGAAATGTTCCATTAATATTTTCAAACGTTATTCCAGCCAAAACCGGCGTTGTTGCTTCAAAGTCTACAGATTGATGTATATTGGCATTGTCTGCGGATAATTTATATCCCTCCACCATTTCATCTTCAGTCTCAAAAACTGTGACTATTTATTTTTAAAAAAATATAAAAAAATAATGTATTTTCATAATTCTTTTTTATTGCGAAGCCTTTGCAATTTTTTTTACATTTTTAACAACTTACAATTGTACTTTAATCCAGCTTGATCAAAGTAACGCTCTTGGACTTTTTGCATTATCAAATTGACCAGAGGATCGTTAGGTGTGTAATATATTTCATTGCTATTATTTAAAAAAACCAAATCAATCAAATCAAATTGAGTTTCATAGACATGAGCATCATATTTAAATTCCATCATGGCATTACTTATCAGCTCACCATTTTGTTCTAACTATTAATGGCGGATAGTTGTCTATTAAAAGCGGTCCATAGATAGTTGGCTCTGTGATATGATTAGAAGGAACAATATTTCGAACAATGACTAAAACTATTGTAAAGAGAAGAGGCAGCAGCACTTCTGTTACAGTCTGAATTTTATGACGCATTTGAAGCTTATAGTTTTTCCAAACCAGCAAGGTGAACATCTTTACTTTGCTTGTTGTTCTGTTGTTGCTTCCATTTTTCATTGTACTTGATGATGACTCCACTTCATCCGGCCTACAAAAAATATTTGTTGTTTACATAAATTCATACATACCAAAAAATTAATATCACTGGATTCTTGCAAAAGTGTGATGAAAACATAATATTATGTAAAATGGTGGAAACGAAAATAAATTATTTGGTTCCATTAAGGTTGCGTGCTAAAATAAAAAACTGGGTGGTTGTGTTTTGTGTATGAAGGGTGTATTTATGCATGCTTAAAAATTAAATACACATGTTGTTATTCTGACACAAACATTGCATGTCTGAAAGGTTATTCCCTTGTTAATATTATTGTCTTTTTACACTGCTACTGTAAAATGGAAAACATTCTCGAGATCGTGCTGTAATTTCATATACTGGTAATTTTACACGAGCACAAGATTACATGAAATTGTGAGGAAGGACAATAAAAAACAATTATTTTGAAGGAGCGCCGATCTTGGTAAAGGTCACCCGTAAGCAACCTTTGAGAAAAAATGCAATGGAAAATGATAATAAGATGTTCCTTGATGTATGTATCTATGTTCTCTGAAATTCTTTTTACTCAAGTTTTCTGCTGAAATAAAAATTGGTGATTGTTCAAAAATTATATTAATGTACGCGTTTCTGGAAACAAAGTTCAAAGTAGCAAATTGTTGAACAATGTGATGAACACGCTTTTATTGGTTATCGTTTTGGCTGTGAAACTGAGAAAGGAAGTTGTGGCAAGCCAAAAATATATTAATATAATGGAATTTTCATGCTACTTTTATATCACGACCTTGAAATCGCATGTCCATCACAGTATACGTTTTATGCATTAGTGAAAATATACATGATTAGGTAAAGTTTTTTGTTGACACTTAAAATGCGATGATAGAACAGTAAAAAAAGCTAGGTACTCACGGTGGATTATTTAGATCCCAGCTTTTTGCTGAATGGCTACCAGGAAGTCCGAACCGGCCCATGATGATGACGATTTTTTCCAAATGGAAATTTTAAATTGCACAAAAGGTTTTTAACGCGATTTCAGCCCGAAACTTTCAGGCTTCATAAACGAAGCACTTCACTATTCACAAAACAAGGTAACCACTACTGCCTATTATTTCGTTGAAACACAAACCAAAGATACCGTAGAAAGGATTAGTTTTTTGAAAATGCAACACCAAGGATCTTGAATAGACATTATTGACTACAAATCTGGAGCCAATAAATCCACATACAACACAAAACTTGGCACAACAGCAAAGATTTACCACAACCGACATCTCCTTTTAAGCTGCAACTTGAAATACTGAATAAGAGTTGTATGCAATTTTCTCCATACAATTTAAGCAGCCAGCAATCTAGTGTTTTTTGTCAGGAATCCCGGTCAAGAAAAATGAAAGTGCAGACCTTCAAATACCAGATTTGGTCATTGTATGTGGAGCAAAGAAATATCGATTCGAAAGAAACACTACTGCCACTCAATCACTTGCATATTATTGATTCACTTGTTGCTGCCGATATATTTCAACACTTTATCATCATTACACTTTTTGAAAGAACGTTGTTGCAAAAATGTGCAATGATCCAAGACACATGTATCAATCAGAAATCATGCAAAAAAAAATCAACTTTTCTGCAATAATCACCGACAACTGGTCAAATGAAAAAGACCACAAACATGCAACAAAAATGATTCACTGTCAACGTGCCAGACAATAAAAAAAAATCACAATAGAAAAATACAATGCTACACTCTTTGAACGTAAATACGATGATGCACTTTTTAAAAAATTTGAAACTTTTTTTTGTAAAACTGCTGCAGAGCTCATTTATCTTTCAGCCTTCACATAAAAAAAATCTTTCATAACTTAAGAGCCAACAAATCTTGAGTGAATCTTAAAAAAAAGACGGCACAACCATAATAATTCGTTCAGCTAGCTTTACACAGTTTTCAGTCAGAAGAACACGGCAATAACATCATGTCACCAACAAATCTTGAGTGAATCTTAAAAAAAGACGGCACAACCATAATAATTCGTTCAGCTAGCTTTACACAGTTTTCAGTCAGAAGAACACGGCAATAACATCATGTCGCGTCGCCTTATGTCACTGTTGATGTTTGCATGGTCAAGCTTATTATGAGGAGCCATTTCTCACGCAACTGTTAAGTTAAGCTCTAAAATGTTCCTTTCCTGATTTAGCAAGTTGACGTTATTATTGCTGTTATCGTGGACAAGTGTGCTTGGTGGCTGTCGTCAGCCGCAAGTATATCTAACCACAACGGCTTCAACAAACGAAGACAATGGAATTATAATAATGTAAACTTTATAACCAACATGATGAACATATTGAATTATATAACCAGCATGATCATGTAATTAGAGACATTTTAAAACAGACCTATACACTTACCATTACATGTTTACAGCTCCACATATTACATTCTACGTGTTTCATGAAAATCATTATTATACAACATTAATACTTTTTTAATATACAGGGATGAGATATTCGTCAAATAACGACGTTAGTCGGGACAGGTAAATGCATATTGTTTCAAATGTAATCATAATATGCGTATTGAAATGAAGCATCTTGTAGTAGGCGTATAGAATGGATCAGTAAGTTCCACTTCTTGTTGGTGAACCAGAAAAGGATATCCACAAAAACCAGCATTATTATTAGTAAGGCAATAGTAGTAGTAGCAAGCAGCATCAAAGCCCAAGAAAATGCCATTTCCATGTGCATGCAAAAAATAAGAATAGACAAGAGCATCAATGTATTTTTTATTATTAATAATATCACTGCAAAACCAAAACCACCACCACCAACATACCATACCAACGTCCGCCACTGCTACATCCTGCAATCTAGGTAAAGGTGAACAAATTGTCTGAATCAGAAAATTGATCTAAAAGCTCTCAAGTCATCTTGTATATAAATATTATATGCATTATGAATTTGAGGGTTCAGGTAGTGCAGTGGTTAGTTGTTGGTTGGTTGCCTTCATGATGATGATGACGAATCTTGAGACGAAAGTGCGAGTTCTTCCATTTCATTATAAAATAAAATGCTTATTTAACGTTATATTGGCAAAAAATACTGCAATGCACTACCCGCTGGCATATAGGATATACAGCGTTTTTTATGCACTTGTATTTATAACTATAATAATAATATTAATAATACGCTGAACATCATCATCATTGTCCGTTTTTTTCTCATGTATAAGTGTACTGCTACTACAAGTATATTATTTAAAATGAAGTATTTATCAGTGTACGTTTGTTTGTGCGTTATGCGTATAAGTCATATTAACAACGATTAAAACAAAAGGTAAAGCCCAAGGTAAACTACTTCATGACGAAAATAATAGCGATGGAATATGGTTATACGGTTAAATAGCATGTAGGTATGTGTATTTTGATGGTGCTGGTAGTTTATTTCATTGTTGTGTTATATAACACAACATGCATAATGTAGGGGTGCTGGCTGACCAGTGAGATGTAATGTCGTTGGTGGTGATGATGATGATGTACTGCAAAGATAACGTACATACCTATTATATCACTATTTTGCTTGATTGTCGTACCATTGTACTGACTGAGAACAAACGATAGCGTTACAACGCACGTACATCTGTTTCAGTCATTGCCTTGCGTCTGCCGCACAAGCAACAAAGAAATGTAGGCATTTATCTTTATTTTTGAAGCAACAAATTGCAAAGTTTTTTTCTCTGTGCACTTGTATCAGTATCTATTATCTTTAAAAACAGAATTGTTTTATGAAATAGATTGAATCTTGTGGGAATATGTAAGACTACTTAATGCCTCTAAATTAACATATTTCCCGAGAGGATTTTGCCAAAAGTTTTGTATTTAGATCCTTTAAAACCCCTTTAAACCCTACGCATATTATACATACATTATTCTGTTTTGCTAGCTTGCAAAAGATGCAAATAATTTTATGAATGTAGAAATTTATTGCACTGTTTTTTTGTTATCTCGCAAAAAAACACAATGCCTCTGCTCACCAATTTCAAGGTGTACGTTATTGTGGAATATTAGCAGAATTGATGGGACAATAAGCAAAAAATGTCTTACATGTCATATAATTCATTTTTGAAAGACTGGTAATAAGGCTCATATTCCCTTTCATTTCATTTGTTTCTGCTCACTTATAATAAGCAGTTAATATAGAGATAGCAGCAATAACATATCATTATTATGATGATGGACTTGCTTGCTCACAGTCAGGCAGTGGAGTTGAACCAACTTTTGTTGCTGTGATTCGACTGCTATGAATTCTTTTTCTTATTGGATGTATTTTAAAAGTATTAAGACGAAATGATTTTGTAACAGGATCATACCATTTTCATCGTGTGTAAGTTTGCTCATTTTTCATTATATGGAAAGCTTATATAATGCCCCAAAGTATTTTTTGAGAAAAAAATTAGGTGCATTAACTCGAATCATACCTCAAGATTTAAAAAACATTAAACTGCCTAAGTAAAGCCATCCATGTTTTCGTTTGTGACATACAAAATATTCGTATAAATTAAAAGAATTTTATTCACCTATTGCTCAAGTACCATAGTGTATTGCTACAAATAACAATGTCCAATTGCCTAACCAATAATGTTACATGATGAATTTGGTTGCGTTTGTGTTACATGTTTCATTTTTTCCTTTGACACAAAGACGCAATTAAGCTTACCGGTAGGTAGATAGGTAAGTTTATTGGCATAAACACAGGTTTAATATGTGCATTAATTTTGTTTTACAAAGTAGGCAAATGAAAATGACAAATTCTTGTCCTCTGCAATCTTACTGGTACGTTGACGGTTGTTAAAGTACAATATAAATTTAAAAAAAAAACGCAAGTAATTATTTTTCAGTGACAGAAGAAATGCCTTCAAACTGATGGAACGTGAACGTGACTGACTACGACTCGTTATTTTTACTCATCATTTATTGCCATTATTCGCATAATTCACGGTAACATTAACAAATTTTAATACAGCAAATTATCACCATACCTTGAAGAAAGAAAGTGATAATGACGATGACACAAGTATGCACAGGGATCTTCTTAAGAACGTAAAATTTTGCGTTACCTCATCTTGTATCAGCAGATCCAAAAACAAATGATTCCTCCTTGAGCTTAAACTAACTGTGGCTAAATAACACGATGGTGCTAATAAATTATATTATTTGTATTTCTCATTTCTCGCTGACCATGAAATTTCTGTCATTTTCCTTTCAATGCATACCACAGCTGCATATTATACAATTAGGTATGTTTACTTCATCTTTGTCATCATATATGCAACCAGTTGTGGTTAGCTTAGTTTGTTTCTTTAGACATTTTTTTTCCAAAATATTACAATGTTCATGTGAGTTTGAGCAGCAGAAGCGGCAACATCTTTCCAACATTTTAGCTGCATAAATTTTTTGCTCAAAAATCCTCCATTTGGGCAAAAGGGTAAGGGTATAAGTACGCAACAATCTTTTAGTGAGTAATCTGCATTATCCATCATCGTCATCACCAACATTACTTGTGGAAGCACTTATATAGCCATTATCATCCAACTACCACTTTTTGCATCTAACGGTTCGTATATACCAGTGCAAAGGCGCTGCTGCGGCAGAAACGGTGAGTAACTGCTACGTACGCTTGACTCTGAAATATGCACTGACGTATGCTCAGTTTAACCGTGGCCGTATATACGTAGCCTTTAGAAGCGCCGTCAAGAAATGGGCTACTGGGTATAGAGGTTACTGTGTCTACGTATAAAATATCATTATCACTCACTACCAGCTTATTCCTACGCACGCACCATGTGCTGGTCTTGTCCGTTCGTAGTCCTTAAACTAACTACCAAAATAGTACTCATACACTCAAATCACTGCATACATTATTACCCCTACCTTTTTTACACCAATAATATAAGATGATGATGGTACTTTAACAAGCTGCAATTAGTTAGTTTATGTAGTTGTGGTGGTGGTGGTGGGACATTGACTCGTTAAAACTCACAAAATACTTAATAAAGCTTATAACGCTCGCATGTGGCAAAAGGTTATATTGCATAAAGGTACAAACTACCTATGTGATTAAATTAAAGTCAGTCTCACCTTGATATTGAATATCATTCCGTTTGACTCTCATTCACATCCATTCCGATGAAGCGATTAAACTGGATCCAAAAATTCGTCAAAGACGTACACTTTCTTATTTCATAGAAAGGAGACAAAACAACTACTAACCAAGGATTTATCCTTCTACTGATGCTGAATTTAGTAGCGAAATTAGAGCTGTGCTCTATTGACATAATAAATTGTAACTCCTCTCGTCTGGTCATTACCGTCCAGCAGGCAGAAGGACAGTACGTTTTTAATAAACAAGCTGCGCGTTGCCATTACTGTAATAAACAAGTTGCAGGAACCACTTAATGAAATAAACACTGTACTCAATGTGGTCAGGTGCTATTACCTGTCAACGCGTTGAAAAGTACCTAATTATTCATTCCGCACAACCTGCCTACCGTTTTCTTTCTATCGTTTTGTAACTTTGTCACCATTTTTCCATTCTGCTTCCTACAAAAAATATGCAGACACGATGATGAAGTTTGCCCTGTCGTAGATTCTAATAAAAAGTCATAGGAAACTAGAGCAGAGTAATCACACTGTAAAATGGAATATTACACAGTAAAGCTTTCTTACTGATAATGATTATGGTAGTATGGTTGAAGTATAGAGTAAATTGGTTTCCTTTCATGTCTGAAACTTTTCTTTTAGTCTCTTTTTGTGGGCTTTTATGTTTCCCGAATTACTGCATTTTGTGAAATAATAATGAGCTACAAAACTTTGTCGACATTCCCATCCAAACATGGACAGAATATATCTTGTAGACCCCTTATAGTCTTGAGCTTTACATACATAACTATTAGGAGGTAGCATTTATGATATTTTTTGCCAATACGTTAAATATTGGCCATTTACCTTATTGTGGAATCCTCATTTGATGTCAAAACTTGGAAATGCTAAAGTTTCATAACCACAATCAATGTTATAGAGAATACATGAGTCAGTCAAGTCAAGGATACAACAAAACTGTCCCATTTCCGGTTAATGGATGATTTTCAACAACAACTGTTGCATATACTGTGTAAGGCAAGCACACTCGGCCCAGTTTATGATACGATTTGTCAGGTGAAACCGTATACCGTGTTGAAGCATATGAGGTGGAAAAGTCACGAAGAAAATAATAAATGGTTTTATGTTTCTTTATCCTAGTCGGTTTGCTGAAAGAATATTGCCGCGTTGAATAATTTAGAGGGAGCGTCGTACGTATAAAACGTAGGTACATATATATTTGGTACGTACGCATACGTGTCTTAACTATTATCCAAGTCGGTTTGCTGAAAGAATATTGCCGCGTTGAATAATTTAGAGGGAGCGTCGTACGTATAAAACGTAGGTACATGTATATTTGGTACGTACGCATACGTGTCTTAACTGGCAACACAATATTTAGCAAATGTCACAAAGTTTTGGCGATACCTCGACCAGAACATGTTTTCCATAACAGGTATACATTTGTGATAATTCGTTTTTTAAAACTTTCATCGTCTACTCTCGCATCGTACATCACCATTGTCTTATTTTGTATTGATCAAACAAAAGTAATGATATTTTCTAGTAAGATGGAAACATATGGACAATCTGTATTATCCGTTTTCTACTTTCGTTCAACAATTTATGCTGTATTTTTTGTCAAAAGTTTAAAAAAACTGTACACGGGTATACTCTTGAGTCGCTGCAAACATGCACAAGAAAACTCAACCCTTGACATTTCCGAATTTTTGCTTGATAATTTTGTTGTGCATGTTACAAATTATCTTACGTGTCTTCAGCATTTGTAATAAACGCAGACATTTCAGTGAAAAATTTCTGTTCATATATTGGCATGTGACTGCACAGCAGAATCCATCGACATACCATCAACACTGCATTTTTAAAAGCTTCTTTCGTCACAATAACTACTAAAAAATTGTTAAAACTAGTGGTATTACAAAACTGAAAACAATACAGTTATTGTGTTTTCAGTTTTAATTTTCATAAACTGTTTGCTCGGTTAGGTGTGGTGTATGAAACAAAAAAGTTCATAAAGCTCGAGCTCGACTTTCTGTAACCAACATAATATTTTGCTTTTCTCTTTAGACCATTACCTTAATTTGCAGAGGAAGTCTTTTCCAATAATAGCAGCCATAATACGCCAAACTTCAGGGTCAATCGTGCATAAAATATTAGCAATTGCTTTTTTCCTGGCTATAAACCCTAATTTTTTTAATACTTTTTATCTGTAATAATATTCGCGCATTATTTTGTTGTACTGCATTGAATGCAGTTTTCTTACGGAAATATGAATGTAACAATATATACATGTAATAGTGTGTTTGCTTTTAGTAGTTATATATAAGCTTAATGACTAATAAAAATTCTTTTTTCCCACATGGTACCTACTTTGGAGATTTATGTAGTACATTTTATAGATCATTTTTGCATCCACTACTGGGGTTTTAGAGAGGAAATAAAGATTCTGCTGATATAAGATATTCAATATAGGACAATGTATTAAAGTATATGAGAAAAAAATGGAACGTCGTGTCGGGTGGAAAAAAACTACTGCTTCCTTCCTCTATTATTGTTGCATGTGTCAAGTATAACATTTTTGCTCAGCAGAAATATTTTATGCTTATAAAAATAAAAGGAGGAGAAATTGATGAAAGCATGAAATACCAAATATCAAGAGTATTTATCATAATTTATTTTATGTTTGGTCTCTTGAAATATGAATGTGCATGACAAAGTAATTTAGTCAACAAAATTAGTTTAAACATCACAATAAATAAGAGTAAAAAGTCAATGTAATATCACAAGTTGAAAACACTCCATTTGTCAATAGTATAAGCTAAATTAACAACGCATGTGTCATTTAATGTTATATAGTAGTAGTTTGAAGTAACAAAACGAACAAGATTTCTAGTGAAACGTGCAGTAAAGCAAGTTTCACGGTTTACGGAGACGAAAGTAGAGCAGCTTATTGTCATTATTAGGAACGACTAGCAAAGCCATTACCATCAATCTTGCCTCGGTGTGAGTGGAACGATTTGTATTTGCATTTTTCCAGATATTTTCCGCCTCCTTCTTTTTAGGGATCTGCTTGTTCTCCAACTGGCTTTGTTGAAGACGAACCGCTGGGCCCCGGTTTGTTCATCGTTGTGGCATTATCTTCTTGAAGAAGATGGTGGTGATGATGATGACGATGGCGATGTTCCACTGCTTGAGCCAATGGTACACACACTTCGTGGCATTCCTCAATGAAAATCCGTAACGGCCAGATGAGATATATCTTAAACAAGAGAGCGACGGCCGTAACATAAGTGAAAATGGAGAAGAATGATGCGAGTGCAATGTAAGCGAAGAACATGGAAACCTCAACGGCAAGAAGACAAAAGAAGAGTGTTTGCCAGTTCCGGGCACGCCGATAGCTTTTCTGGAGTCATAAAAACAAGAGAAGAATAGTTCATCTTAATAACAATAAAATAATAATTTAGTATTCCGTTCCCAGCAGAAAGAGGAAGAGAAAGTTTTTTTTCTTAAAAAAGTAGCTTTTTGTGTCTACCTTCACTGTAGCTTTGTACAAATCAAATCCATAGAAAAATTGAAGCGTATCTTGGAGGCAATGTACTGCGATGATGATGCATTGGAAGAGATCTGCGTGAAAACAAATGAGAAGCTTTAATGTAGCAAATTATATCAAGCAAATTGAGCCAATAAAGTAAAAATAGCAGAGCCTCTTTATATAGGTAGGTAGTTTTTATATGATGCATGCAGATTGTATTTGATCCTATATACTAACTTATTTGCCCCGCCTCGGATTCCGTTGGAACTTTTATAATTGACTGGAAGTAGGCTGTATCCAACATCATTTGTGAGACAACCAATAACTGTACAGAATATATAAAAGTATTATCCGAATTACAAAATGGAGTTAATTAAGTTCCCTTGAAGTAAAAGGATTAAAAATTATTCTAGAAAATTTTTCTCACGAGCTTACCATGTACAAAATCGTATAGTATTCCAGGCAAGAGGTAGCTTGGCGTCCACAGAAAGGTAAAACTTTAACCATTTTGATGCTTCACAAAAATATGTCGCCAATGTCACTCCTAGATATTTGTGCAGATTGTACTAGTCGGTAAACTTATTTCTGGGCGAGTCTGTGCTACTTTAAGGAAAATTGAATTTCAGGGAACAAATAATAATCTAGTTGAATTTAATAAAATATTTCTGACGAATAACTGGCGTACAAAACTTTTAAATTCTCTGTTGCTACTTCTTCACATGAAATAAACTTTGTAGAAAGACTACCAGTTTTAATGCTTGTTTCTCGAAAACGCTCACCAACTAAAGGAATACTACCGTGTATACCTAACCAACATATACGCAGAGGTAGAATTAGGCATTGTCTCATTATATTAATTTATAACTTCTACCTAGGCTTAGGTACATTTCTCGCTACATCTCTTTTATCCACACGATGCAAAGGACTTTTTTTTAAAAAAAAAAAAGACAGATAAACGATGCTCCATCTTCAGAGAATATTTAAATGAGCAAGAGATTTTGTGACTGTGACCTTCATGTGTAAATTTTCCATTTTCTGACAAGCATTCTTTCATTTACATTTAGATACAAGGGACGGAGATTACGGGAACATTTACTTCAGAGCGTCTACCATGTCTTGATGGAATTTTCATTTCGCTGAGCACATCAGCCTACAATTCCCACTATAGCTACACATTATCCAAGTAGTGGAAAAAGAACCCAAGTTTATATTGGATTTGGAAGCAGAGATAGAGGAGCTGTCAACAGTTTTTAGGGTGCTTGTTCTTCCTTCCGGAGAACCCATAAAAGCAGAGAGAAAAATAATGCCATAAACATGGGAAAAAGAACGTTGAAAGTGAATGAATACGTCGATGGAAATGCATTCATCCCGTTATGCTAGAAGCACCTACTTTACAAACAAACAAAAAAAGTATTTTTACAACTAAAATTGTAACAAAAGCAATCCCAAACAAAGTTTGTCCTTGAATTTGGATAAGAGAATGTTTTACAATGTAGTCAGTTTATTATTATTATCATGTTTCCTTTTTTGCTCATAGGTATAACCAAAAGAAGAGTCAGCATTTTCTTTTGCAAAATTACTGCTACAAAATATCTGCTTAAAAATACGACTGCATCGCAGAAGAATGCACTGGTTGATGATAGCCCTACTACTGAGTGAGTGAATAATTCCGAGAAGTGAGGGTACTGTGATAGTGATGATGATGGGTGATGTGATGTGGGCTTGTCGGCCGGGGCTTTGTAGGAAGTGTATAGGTATTCGCTACATTTGATGCGTCATTTGATGATCCTACAAAGTACCACTTTCATTAATACACATCACACATCTCTCTTAGTTTTGTTATTATTCTCTTTTTAGGAATGCATTTCAAAGCGTAAATCTCCAGTACAAATGTACAATATTATATGGCCGTAAAATCTAATAATCCATACTAATGCCTGCAACACGACAAAGTGATATTTACTAAAAGATCAATATCTAAATGTTGCGTACTGAGGTATTCGCTACATTTGATGCGTCATTTGATGATCCTACAAAGTACCACTTTCATTAATACACATCACACATCTCTCTTACTTTTGTTATTATTCTCTTTTTAGGAATGCATTTCATAGCATAAATCTCCAGTACAAATGTACAATATTATATGGCCGTAAAATCTAATAATCCGTACTAATGCCAGCAACACGACAAAGTGATATTAACTAAAAGATCAATATCTAAATGTTGCGTACTGATATTACAATCGCACCGCACTGACTGCATAACAAATTTTCCAAAAGCTTTCATTTATGCAAACTTGCTGTTATCCGAAATACACTGGTCAATATTTGATGGTCCCAGATCTAATTTATTGTAGACATTTGTAACTTGCTTGACAAAATGATAATAAGCATGACGAATTATTATTTGAAGTAGTTGCAGTTGGACCAACCTTCCAAGAGCAAATGAAGTATGTAGGAATAACATGGGATTTACTTAAAATTCCATTTGCGACAGTTGTATCACCTACCCATGTGTACACAATTGATGCTATTGTGTAGGCAAAATCTGCTCGACGATAATACCACTATCTATGATTCTGTTAAATTGCATTTAGATAACCGAACAGCAAGGTTAAATATTAGGTATATTAGAGTTTGTGTGTATTATTTATCTAACCATTTTTTTACTTGCATTGCTGGGTGGGATTTATCACCATGATGTGTAATATTTTTTATATATATAGGAGCTTTTTTATACTTTTATGTGTATCATTTTCTATTATCATGATCATGATTACCAGTATTCTCACAGTTATTATTACGCATGACATTTATGTTGATGTATTACGCTACTGACGTAGGTAACACAAAATTGTATCATCTTTTATATCATCAGCAGCAGCAGCAGCATATTTATTAGATTTGAAAAGTATTTCGACGAAATTACAATAAATCAATATGCTTCTCTGCGTTTCGTTGAATAGAACAATCTGTTTTGTCATTGCCAACTTGCTTGACGGAAATTTTACCTTGAGCTTTTAACATTATAGAGAGGTAGGTAGATATTACATCTTTTGTAATTTTAACAGCAAGTCAAAAGTGCAGAATATGTGTGTAAAGTAATAATAACAATGCAAGTTTTGTAATAAGTTATAGTTTTGTTCCTTCAAAGTAGTTTTTTAGTTAGTACAGAGTACAGGAATAAATCAATAAACAAAGTCAACAAATGCCAAGTAACAGCTCCAGTAGTTTGACGAGAGGAGGGCCCACCATTTTCGAACTGGTGGATCGGACCAGAAAATTCATACGGTTTGAACTTGTAAGAGTTAAAACATTTTCTATCAACGTTCTCGTGAACGTATATGTACATCTATCTGCAAAGTTATCTTTAAAGGTCTAGACTCTAGAGTATTTTAATAGTTAATTATTTGGCTCGTGTTATTCACGATGAACAACCATTACCATGATGCAAATTACAGCTCATCTCATCACAACTGTTTTTTTTCTACTTGAAACGTTGAGCCGAAAAAAGGGTATTTTTGGATCATCATCTCTTTTATGATAATAACACTGTCTATGCATCTTTTCAAGGTTCATGCGGGTGTTGCTGTTGCCATATTTTTTGGAATTTTCCTTGTCCTTCAACCATGGAATTACAGTCCAGGAAGTTCAGAAGGTATGTAGTATTCTGTACAACAAACAATGCAGCAGAAAGAATGAAAACGATTCGACGGGAAAAATTACAAAAATGTACAAACTATGTCGCGAACACAAAGAAAAGCATATTTTGCTCCTTACAAGTCCGGTCAATCTGATTTTGACTAGCACTGCCAAACACGTCAATCATTTGTGCCCAAAAGTATTGACTTTTTCAAAACTAATTTATGCTCTAGGCTGTGGACTAGGCAAATGAAATGTGTAAATATTTTATTACATCTAAATTAGGTTTTTACTTTAATTTCTTCTAGAAAACCGTCCCTACTGGATGGTAGGTCCACCTCTAATCTACTTCATGATAGACTTGCTCCTCGCACTAATGCTCTATTTTGGAATGCGTAATGAGGTATGTTTAACAGTGAAACAGAGTTGCAGAGAATTATGTTCGACTCTGGTTTTATGCCATATTTGTCATTTGCATGCACTTGACATTACTGTCATTTTAAAGAGTTTAATTATAATGGACGTGCCTAATTTTTCCCTCTTGTTCTCACGATAAGAGGATCGAAATAATAATGAATAAAGTCAAAGAGAGAAAGAGCCAAGAAGGAGAAAGTTTAGTTCTTCTTATTCTTTTTTAATTCTTCTCTTTTATCATTTTAAAGAGTTTAATTATAATGGACGTACCTAATTTTTCCCTCTTGTTCTCACGATAAGAGGATCGAAATAATAATGAATAAAGTCAAAGAGAGAACGAGCCAAGAAGGAGAAAGTTTAGTTCTTCTTATTCTTTTTTAATTCTTCTCTTTTTCCATCACGTTTGTTTAGTTCTTCTCTGTGTATATATATGAATCTCATGCCTGCATACTATATATTAACTATTTATACTTTTTGTTCTTCTTCTAGCTTCGTCCAAAAACATGCAAAGTTTGGATGTTCTTCCAAGTTGCGAACCTCATTCAGCTCACGCTCCTGGGATTCTTTATGATTTGGGAAATTGAGTTTGTCGACAACAGCTACCTCAAACTTATTGCTGCCTTGCTAGTCCTCTTTGTATACAAAACGTATAGNCTTATTGCTGCCTTGCTAGTCCTCTTTGTATACAAAACGTATAGAATTTCTGTCATGCAAAAGTTGATCCTCGATATGAATGCTCGTTGTTCCATTACATGCATCGGTGGCACCACCACCGCCACCACTACTCCTACAACAACCATTAGCAATAACAACACCGAAGGTAGCAACACTAACACAAGTTTCGCCAACAGTCACCATTTCTTCCAACAACAGCAACACCAAGTAGCCAGTGAACACAGTCTCCGGCCTACTTTTACATTTTCTGTGCAACAGCCTGAAGCTGCTCTAGGTCTTGGCCCTGCTGCTGCTGTTGCTGGAAATGTCAAGCAAGAAAGTTCGGCATGATAGCATGATGGCATGCCGTTAAATGTTTAATGAAGCACGTGAGTAAAAGAGGGAGGGGGTTTTCTCTACTAAATTGTTGCGGTTCATGGTAAAAAGGTCGAAGTTTTTGAAGTTAATTTGCTGCTCAATAAAATAAACATAGAATAGTATACACGTACAATATTATTATAATATTATGTTGCTGGCCTGCCTTCACACTGTGACTTATTATTATTACTGCCGAAAACGAAAGGCCTCTTTTTTGGTTTATCTGTACGACTGGGAGAAGCGTCAACGTATTTACCTGGGAGAAAGGGAGAGCTTTTCGGTAAATGATGTAGCTCACGACAGCCAAACTCATAGTCTTTTGTTCATAGTGTTTTGTTGAATAATGAAGTAGACATGCTACTACCA
>JAANSP010001283.1:0-16026 GCA_036850745.1 Homidia socia
GATTCAATGCGTATACTGTCTACTCATTACAGAATATAGTAGAAAATCTGGCAACGCAAAACAGCCCAGTCAAAGACCCTGAAAAATTGCTGCAAGACATGGATGTGAACCGATTACGTGCCGTTATTTATCGTGATATTGTAAGCAAGGCTCGTTCAACTTTTCTTCTTTTTCATTTCAAGTACAGTAAAAACTCATGCGACGGAGGGGTTTTGTTGTTTCTTTAGGAGGAGACAAAGCAAGCCCAATTTTTAGCTCTGGCCATAGTTTATTTCATTTCTGTACTGATGGTGTCCAAGTATCGTGACATACTAGAACCTCCTCCAACTCCGTCCTCAAGTCCTGTGCCAAATACTAGTGATCCTTCAAGTGCCCAGTATTGTCATGCGCCCACAGCCACCACAGCAAATGGATCCTCTACAGCTATCCAAGGTACGGTATCTGCAACTTTCATTTGACAACCAGTGTCAAAGCTAGCTGCCTCGATAAAGGTCATGTTTTCTCAATGTTTACTGTAGTACTAGTTTTGTCACTTCCAGAAAAGCAGTTCTGACCAGTATCGTATAGTTTTCACAGGTGTAACTGAGAATTTGCTTAGTGCAGCGCTGAAAATTGCGAATAATGTGTGAATATTGCAAAAAAATTGATTTGATTCCATTGATTAGTAAAAAAAGACAGTATGAATATGGAAACGCTATATGTGACATGATTGTTAGGGAGTGGTGTTGGTCAATCGGGAGGTGTTCAGGACAACCATGGTAATGGTCAGCAGCCAATGTTTCCTCAGTGGACGAATCACGTATATCCCCAATTTCTTCCAAATAATTGTCAAAAATCTCAGCAGTGCAGCTCCTCCTCCTCCTCTTCTTCTTATTTCAAATCTAGAAATATGTATCAAGGTAACCCATAAAACTGACGCTACTACACAGATTGCTAAAGCAAAGAAAACCGTTGTTGATTGCTGTTACAACGCTGTAAAATAATAACTGCCCAGTTTGTATGCACTGCTGCCCTTTCACAAGTTTTTACTGTAGTTACATATCTGCGACAATAATGTCCTTTCATTAGGACCATTTGCAAAATGCTGCTATTTTACACATCCAACAGTAATACTTAATATTATTCAGTTATATTGCTCCGCATATTATTAGTTGTCTGTACTGTCGACTCCATTGTCAATTAATGCTTTCAGTTTTTGTACCAATGTATAAAAGTATATATAATATAAAACATAATGATAACGATTGAATGTTTGAGATGAAGACGCAATAATAGAATTGCAATTTAGCTTATAATATTTTTAGAGTTTAATAATCGACACCATTTTATACAATATATCTAATTAATATAACACGCTGAGCTGCTGCTGGCTGAAAGCTGTGAATGTGACATAAATTTTGTACAAAGCATTTGTTAATGTATAACTTATTGTTTAAAACTTTTAAATATCACGTACTTTGCAGCTGAATTTTTGCTATAAAAAGTACACCACTTGACTACATTTTAATCTGTTTGAGCATTATATTAGCTACCACATTAAAAATGTTTTTATGATGCTGTTGTTTCAAACTCTCATTTCAAAATGGTTTTATCACTATGAATCCTGTACACAGGACCTGTTGAAGAAGGTGACTCTATCCGAGCAGAGGAACAGAGTGAAAATAATGGACAAGCTCAAGTGCTTCACTCCTCAGATGTACAAAGCATTTGTTAATGTATAACTTATTGTTTAAAACTTTTAAATATCACGTACTTTGCAGCTGAATTTTTGCTATAAAAAGTACACCACTTGACTACAAAATTTAGTCTGTTTGAGCATTATATTAGCTACCACATTAAAAATGTTTTTATGCTGTTGTTTCAAACTCTCATATCAAATTGGTTTTATTCCTATGAATCCTGTACACAGGACCTGTTGAAGAAGGTGACTCTATCCGAGCAGAGGAACAGAGTGAAAATAATGGACAAGCTCAAGTGCTTCACTCCTCAGCACACGCTAGAGAAGAAGGAGAGTCCACTGAAGAAATCAGTATTAGCGGATCGTCAGTTAAAGTAATTGGCTGATTTTTTAAAAAATAAAAATTCTCATGTACTTTTAATATAATTATTTATTAAAAATGACAACTTTAATGAATATGTGTGGGGTATAGTAGCAGCTCATTTCCATTAGCTATATAATAATATACTATCAATAATAGCTCCAATACTAGTAATAAATATATAGACTCCAAGAAACAATCAAGGTGCACTTACAATAACTTTATTGATTGACTTGTACAACTTGAAACAAAGTTTGTTTTCCTGAAGCAATTAAGCTGGTAATTTTATTAATTAACTTATGCTGGTTGTCATCCTTGCTAACCCTTTGTTTAGGTTCAAACAAAAGACGGTATTAGTCTTGCTACAGATGATACCACCAAGTCACCCAACATTACCTTAAAGGTAGATTATATTTGTATATTGCTTAAGTATAGACTTTCGACTAGTTAAAGTTTAATAATAGTTGAATTTTAATCGTATTACTACTTTTGATTATTAATCCCATTTATTTGAATCTTATTAATTTGCAAACATCTTAATCTATTGTTTGAGTCTTTGTTTTATTTATTTTATGCTTATATTTTAGTTGGTGAATAATTACTAATTTTTACTATGATTATCATCACTAATGAATGACAATAACTGCAATTTTTTATTAATATTTTATGTCTAAATGCAAAGTAAAACTTGTATAGAAACTTTTTATTATACATGCATTTATTATAATTTTACGACAGAGTGATGATCCAATGAGTGATGTGTCATCTCAAAAGTCTGTCGGGGAGGATTCCAATCAAATTTTTACTGGCAGTGAAGCAAACGATGAGAAAAAGGGAGAAGACAGTTGGACTGATGTCAGTTTAAATGACGATAGCGACACATATCGCAAAAGCTAAAGTGGATGACAAAGGTGACATGCTATGTAAATGCCTTGAAACTTTCAGTGATACATAACAGTTTCAATGCAAATCTATACTTATGTTGCTTAATAATTAACTACGCCATTTAATATTTCCCTTGCAGACGGACTTGACAGAGGGGAAAAGCCTCAAGGTCAAATAAGTGTTGTGAGTGGTAGTCCCATGCACAACAGTGCGTCCACTGGAGCACCCACTGTCATGCCAAGAACAGAGGAACTTCATATTAAGCCACTAATGTCAACGGAAGGATTTCCTATTCCTACACCCGCACGTGAATCCAATCTCACACAAAAGTTGGAAGCAGCTCTTGGGTCAGTGTGTCCATTGCTTAGAGAAATTATGGTGGATTTCGCGCCCTTTCTATCCAAGACTTTACTGGGATCTCATGGTCAGGAACTACTGTCTGAGGGTAAAGGTAATGGTTTTTTTCCCTCTAAACAAAAAAGTTGCTTAAACTTTTTTTAAAATTAAAAATGCATGCATAAAAACTTTTTGATAACAACATACGAAACTGCTTTCCTACAGGCTTGACAACATTCAAGCATAGCACATCCGTTGTAGAGCTGGTGATGCTTCTTTGCTCCCAAGAGTGGCAGAATTCTCTACAAAAGCATGCTGGACTGGCATTCATTGAATAGAGAAATTATGGTGGATTTCGCGCCCTTTCTATCCAAGACTTTACTGGGATCTCATGGTCAGGAACTACTGTCTGAGGGTAAAGGTAATGGTTTTTTTTCCTCTAAACAAAAAGTTGCTTAAACTTTTGTTAAAATTAAAAATACATGCATAGAAACTTTTTGATAACAACCTATGAAACTGCTTTCCTACAGGCTTGACAACATTCAAGCATAGCACATCCGTTGTAGAGCTGGTCATGCTTCTTTGCTCCCAAGAGTGGCAGAATTCTCTACAAAAACATGCTGGACTGGCATTCATTGAACTGATAAACGAAGGACGACTCCTGTCGCACGCCATGAAAGATCACATTGTCCGAGTGGCAAATGAGGCTGAATTCATATTGAATCGGATGAGAGCTGACGATGTTCTTAAGCATGCTGAGTTTGAGGTAAGAGAAACGAACAAGTCACCTGTAAGCTACAGGTCCTGTGACTTTCATCACGATGGCAAATTTAATGCATGTGCCAAATTAATTTCGGATATTCTTCAGCAAACGTTATGCGCTCAGACGCTAATGGAAAGGAAGGAAGAAGAAAAGATGTGTGATCATCTGATAACCGCAGCTAGACGAAGAGATAATGTTATTGCAGCCAAGATTTTAGAAAAAACCATCAACATCATTTCCAATAAACATGGAGCATGGGGCCACGACCAAAACAAGTTAGTGCCATGTTTTCATAAAACTTTCGTAGCGCAAAGAATGCTTGTGTTTTCAAGCAAACACTTGATGTTGCATGCATGTTGTTGCTGCTAGTCAGTTTTAACTATATGCACAGCATTAGGTAAACAAAGACACGCTTCAGACATTGATCATTTCTTGTTGCTCTGCTGAATTCGCCCTAGGGATAATGTTGAGTTTTGGAAGCTTGATGCTTGGGAAGATGATGCTAGACGGCGCAAGCGGTTTGTTCATAATCCGTACGGCTCAAGTCACCCGGAAGCAACCCTCAAAGCAGCTCTAGAGCATGGCATGCCAGAGGATGCCATATTACAGGTTGGCATAATCAATACAATTTACGTTTAATAATACAGCTAAGAATTAAAAAAAACATTAGAGTGTAACTGTGATAGGTACACACAAAAATGTGAATGAATAGTAATTTTTTATTGGGAAAAAGCTTATCATAATCCTCTTGCGTTTATTTGTAATCCAAATCAGGCCAAAGAAGAATTTCATACGCATCTAGCGGCTAGTCGATCACAGCAACCTGTTCAATCAAATGATCTCATGGATGACAATGAGTTGATAGCTTGGGAAGATGATGCTAGGCGGCGCAAGCGGTTTGTTCATAATCCGTACGGCTCAAGTCACCCGGAAGCAACCCTCAAAGCAGCTCTAGAGCATGGCATGCCAGAGGATGCCATATTACAGGTTTGTATAAGCAGTATACGTTTAATAGTACAGCCAAGAATTTAAAAAACATTAGAGTGTAACCGTGAAAAAGTACACACAAAAAAAGTGAATGAATAGTAATTTTTATTAGGAAAAAGCTTATCATAAACCTCTTGCGTTTATTTGTAATCCAAATCAGGCCAAAGAAGAATTTCATACGCATCTAGCGGCTAGTCGATCACAGCAACCTGTTCAATCAAATGATCTCATGGATGACAATGAGTTGATGAGTGACGATCGCGAACTTGACTTGGATTTAGTAGGTATGTGCGCGTATGCAATTATGTAGAGGTCCGATGCATAAATATTAGGGTAAATGTATATTAAAAATGTGTGTTCTCAATTCACCCTACGCATTTATGAAAAAAATGAAATGACTGATTTCCAGGTCCAGTTAATATTAGTACTAAAGCTAAGCTGATTTCTCCTGGAGTCGTTGCGCCAGGAATTGTCTCCATTACATCAAATGAACTCTACTTTGAAGTTGACGAGGATGATGTCGAGTTTTCCAAAGTTGATCCAGAGGTAAGTACAAACATGTTTTAAATGCGATACAGCATTTTTTGCTTTGCTCGCTGCTTTTCTCTCTTCTTCTTCCTACATTTGCAACATGGCGTATAGCCAAAGGTACATGCAAAATACATATAAACGCTGCTTTGCTTCGTAATTATACTAAGGTAACACCAGCAACTCATAGATTGTGGTGTTTTTTGATATGCATTGCACGTATTGATCGATGTCCATCGTCATGCGTTGAGTAAATTTGTTTAAAGGATAACAATGACTGTTCAAATATCTGTCCAGCATATCCAAAATTATCAATCAACTTGACTAGCAGCTAGCATGTTTATTGCACCGTTGATTGAGAATGTTTTAATGAATGAATTTTCCTGAATCAACATTCATTCAAAAGCGAGCAATGTTGAAATTCCGTTAGGGCGGAGTAATGAAATGTTATATAAAATATACATAATATTTTTATTATTACATTCTTTGATTTTTGATGTAGATCAAGTTCATTCATTCATTTTCATTGAAGAGTGCACGCATTTTGAGTAATGGAGTTTAATCACCTTACTACAACAGTAATTTAATGGAGAGGATGACACAGAAAAAAATACTGATTAGCCAGTACTGACCAAAATGTGAAGACATGCATTCCTTCATATAATCAATCCGTTTCCCATGCATAAAAATAATGTACATGTACTACGTATGTTCTTCATCATAATAAATGATCATCATTATTCTGGAGATCTTTAGGGGAAGATTTTAACAGCAATTAAAAAATTCATTCATTAAAACGCAAGACCTTCTTTCATTCATTCATTCTATTATCACATTGTTAAATGGATGTGTTAATGCATCCTGGGTTTAAATACCTTTTGCTCATCATCGTCGTCGTCAGCAGTTTATAATCAGAAGAAGAAAAAATATTTTTCTGTCTAAGCAGATACGTCAGCATTTTGAACCGGGCCCATTGTTGTTATTTATCTGCTTGGAGGTGGGCTTCACGTCAAATAGAACTGGCATATTTGATGGATGGCCGCAAATTACCAAAAGGGACAGTAAAAGCATCACACACGTACCTGAACATTGTTGCTTTCTGGTTACACTGATGATATGCCTGCCTGCCTATTTTTCTTTCCCTTTTGCTGTCTCTCGTTCACATTGTAGCATCCTCCTAATAAGTGGTTTATGGAAAAGCGTGCTTCGTTCAACGTTTAATTTTGACGCTGATCATTATCCGCTCGTACCATACCAGTCCAGAGTGATTCTTGAAGCAAGGCTCACTTTAATAAAACAAGAAATTGTGCATTATTTATAAATATAATGGATCTAGAAAATGATTACGAATAAAGATAAAAATATTATCATTATTATTATGCTCATGTTGTATCATGCCTTTTCCTAATCTCCATTGTCCACTTGAAATCAGCAAGCAGCACTTACAATTAATTTGATGCGGCACCACTGTACTGTACTGTAGTTGCAAAAAGGGAAGGGAAGTTTATGGTAAACTGCTCATTTATTCTTCTCTTGCTCTCGTACCGATTCATAATTCAAAAGCAAAGTTATCAGTTGTTGTCGTATATTTATGTACAGATAATAGACACAACAATTTTATTTATACTTATTGCAACAGTGACATAGGTAGACGTAAAGTTGGAGCCATTTTTTGACATCAAGTCAGGAGTAGTAGTAGTGGCTATTCGAGTAGTTGTAATACAAATTGAACTGCATTTGGGCTAGTGATACTCTCTGATGGAGACTCGATGACGACGTCACTCTGTGTTTGTCTGACGACTGTTGGTATGGGGCCAAAAAAATCCCTTTCCTTAATAAAAACTATACAGTTCAATCGTAAGAATGCTCTATTCTGTCTGCTGCTTTGTTGCCCATCTTTCTTGAAATATTAATCGTAAGAGGTCTAGTTGCAGTTGACGTCTGCTGGATATTGGACAAGATTGTAGGAAAGAGATATGTCCACGTTACTTTTATTTTCAAATCATCGACAACTCGTCATCAATGTGCTTTCATACATATAGCATGCCTAATTCTAACTAAACCATAATTCTCAAATATCTGACAAAAAAATTGTTCCAACTTGTTGTCGCATAACTCATCGCAAGCATTTTTCTTTCCTGCTACCAACCAACAAATTGTTGTATACTTTTTTCACTCCAGTTATTANTTCCAACTTGTTGTCGCATAACTCATCGCAAGCATTTTTCTTTCCTGCTACCAACCAACAAATTGTTGGATACTTTTTTCACTCCAGTTATTTAACTCGCTAGTTGCTCACTCCTCTGCTTTTTTTCTACTTCTTGAAGCAAGTGAGTTTGTCGAGTGGAGGAGCACAGTGGGTAACCTTTTTTACTTTTAAAAGAAATGAGCTATCTCATCAGTGTCCTGCTGTATATTGACATTCTGTCAAAAAGCCCGTAGGGTCTCAAAAATATTGGGCAGCTACACCATATCACATCAACAATGCAATTGTCAAAACTCCACACATCCTTTTGCTCCACAAACCAAGGAAAATGTTTTTATCAACAAGCACTCCTGTTTTCACAAAAATGCATAAATAAATAAAGAATGAGCTTTCTTTGGTATCACGCTCATGTTATCAAATTAAATACTTCTGCTCTGTTCATTTTTATTATTGAGGCATTTTTTGTACTATGCATGTACAAAGGTATAGCAATTAATCCGCCAAGAATCCCTACTAATTATTTGACTTTGCGATTCGGGGCATTGGTAATATAAATGATTTTTATGTATTACATAATCTTTCCAAATTACAAACTAACAAGTTGTCCGTAACATTATACTATTGGAATGCCGTGATGTCTAAATTCAATTGATGCTCACATCTGTATATTTCTAATTAGGCTTTGTTTTTTTATCAAGGCCAGATTATTTCTTTTTTAAAGAAGTTCTCATGGTCCAATGATAAAGAAGTTTGTGCAGATGATTTTTTTATTGTACGATTTGTTGATGAATACATTTTATCCTGCAGCTGTATGATAAGTGTAATAGAAAAAAATACTGGCAAAAAAGTAGGTTTGGTCGGATTAATTGTTAGTTGAATGAGCAGGTTGTTCTTACTGTGAGTTCTGCTAATTGCGCCAAGCGTAAAAAAATCCAAAGACAGAGTTGTCGACAGTTGCCTTTTCGCTCTCGTCTCAAAAAGAAAAGAAAAAAAGGAAAGAAGCAGAAGCAGTTTGTTGGTTTTTTATTGAGAGAAGCAGGTATTAGGATTTGGTATGTTTGTTTTCTGTTGATCCTCTAAAGAAGAAAAAGAAGGAACAAGAAGTGTAGATGGAGAACCAGCCCCGGTGTGTTGATCCAGCTTAACCGACGAAAATTGTATCGTCTTTGTAACTTTTTAAAGTGGATACCTTACTCACTTCATTATTAAAAAATCTTTGTTTAAAAGAGGTTTTCTATGGAGAAGAGGCATGTTGTTTTTTGAGCGCTTGTTTGTTTGTGGGAATCATTATTGCATGCATTACTAGCTATTCTTGTCCGTGTGCTGCGGTGGTAGCTTCTTCTTCTTCTTATATACCACGTATCTGATCCACATTTACATTTTGCCATATAAATTATCACGATTTTCATGCGAGAAGGCCAATTAATCTTGCAAACAATAAATTAATATTTCTAATCTGCAATTCTATCTTTGTTATTTGTTTCTTCAGTTTAGATTACGCGATACGTCTGCTTTTTCAACGAGTGTCCCTGTTTCTTCAGTTTGCTTGTTGGGGTAATCTCTATAAAATAAAGTAAAAATCCTGTCAGCTTGCAAGTTGAAGTTTAGGTAACTATTCTCAAGTCGGTCTCGCTCAGGTAGCATTTTTCGCTGAGGAAAGCAACTTGTATCACGCAGAAGCACTTTTGTTGAAGTTTTAAGAGATTATCAACTTAAGAAGAGTGTCTTGTTATAGATACTTTGTTTTGTTTGAGTGAAGCAATCCACATTAGGTATTTACTTTGCTTCACTGCCCATTTTTATTGTTTATGTCATTTTGTAGATGATTATTGAAACAAAAAAATGACAGACATGGCATGAAAAATACCCTGATACAATTTTCAAAGTTGAATTTCACTTACTTTTCAATAAGCTAAATGTCAATAATTTTGCGAATGAGAAACCTTTTAAAACGTTCTTGTTTCTTACTGAAGCGAATTCAGTTTTGATTCTGATAAAAGGGTATATTTGCAGTTGATGTGAAAATATAAATATATTGACGGCAATAAAAAATGTAATGCATACAAGAATATCCAGGTCAAAAACAAAACTTTCATTTTCTTTTAGGTGATGTATGCTTGCTTGTAAATGCAATTTACTATGAACGAAAAAATGTGTAGATGAAACAATAATTACAAATTGATATTTGATGTTTTCATATTATTTATATTCAATTATTAAATTGTTAGTGTGACCATTGTGGTCGTATGGGGTTAGGTACATAATAAAAAGAAAAAATGTATCCAAAGTCATCATGGTGATGTGATCTACGTGAATGATCGACCACCCGAGATGATTAAGAATGTGGCGTTACGGGTTGATCTCATTTATCTTTTCCAAAATTGATATTTGATGTTTTCATATTATTTATATTCAATTATTAAATTGTTAGTGTGACCATTGTGGTCGTATGGGGTTAGGTACATAATAAAAAGAAAAAAATATCCAAAGTCATCATGGTGATGTGATCTACGTGAATGATCGACCACCCGAGATGATTAAGAATGTGGCGTTACGGGTTGATCTCATTTATCTTTTCCTGGGACTGCTGACTGCTTTCTACTGAGAGCTCCTGGCTCGCCTCTCTTTGCTCTTTATTTGCCTCCAACCAATTCTTTTTATACACATTTTTTACCTGGCCTGCTACAACCTCGAATTGTTCTACTTGAAAAAACCTGTACTACACGTACGTACACATATATTCCAAAAATTATTGATATAGGTATAGAAGGTAAAAATATGTGTTGGTTGAGTAATACAATGTTCACTTGATGGCAAGTCGTGTAGTCTCGATTCTGTTCCCCGTGATAAATACCTGTGCAGTAGTCATATTTACTCATTTTCTTTGAAATTCGTCAAGCAAAGCGTGTGCATGAGCTCGTTCATATGATACCATGTTTGTTGTTGTGATTGTTAAAGTCTCCTAGACTTTTCAACCGTGGGACGTCCACCAATAAATTTAGTTCCACTTGCGCTTTTTATTCATTTCATTCCAAGCGGACGTCTACGTGTGTGCGTGTATTTTTATCGGTGTTTAAAAAAAACTCTATTGTATTGTTGAAGTAGAGCATTGTTTACTTTAGGGTAATGTTAAGCTGCTTGCTTGTTACAAATGCATGCAATTGTCTCTTTTCGTCTATCTCTATCCTTCTTCACATGGAAAAGTAAACATTTTAAAATGTTTCATGTATTTACTTCTCATTGTAAGCAGCACCAGCAGCTTCTTTAATCGTAATTTTTTTCTTTCAAGTGTGATCACTGATCATCGACTTCTGCTGACAAACGATTGCGTTTGCATTTTAGCAGAGAATACTATACCGCTGTGCTTAGGTCGACTTTACATTACATAATATGGCATGCTCCAGTCATAACACGATACATTATAAGATGATGAGTAAACTTGTTTGTGTATGCATGCACAAAAAAACAATATATAAATAAAATCAATGAAGTCAAAGTCATTGTTGAACTATTTACGTCTCGTCTCATCCAGTGAACGAAAGACGCCCAAGCGTTAAACTGAATGATTTAGCAACATCCACGAGCATGGATAGTCTTGTTACGAGAATGGAAAATAGGGAAAGTACATTTTTACACGACACGTAAATGACGACAACAATGAGGTGATGATAATAAAAATAAAAATATTCTTCATTGAATGTACACACAACTTTGACATGTCTCTTGCCATTTCATTTATTTTTAGTACACCCGTTTTTTTTACACATATTGCGTTTCATTTCGTTAGAAAAAGTAACATGGTACCACATTTTGAAAATCTTTTATCAAAATCACCTCTCCTTCTTCTTGTATAAGCAGTTGTTTTTGTTTTATTTGGCGATTAAAAGTACACACAAGTTTCTAAACATGCATGCTTAATTCACAAGCATCATCATCATCTCGGTGGATTTTATTAAGAAGAAAAAAATACATGATATTTATCTGTGTTTTGAGCGTGTGTGTGTGTGAAGCTTATTCTCTTGTTCTTGAGCTATCTGTACAACATTGCATTAAGAAGAGAGGGAGAGAGGATCCTTTTTCGTTCCTTGTTTCCTTGGTACAATCTCATAATGTGCCCAGTTGGACGTATGTAACAATCTATCTTTGCCTCATCAACCATGGTCATTACTTAATCATGCATGTGTCAGATGAATACAGCTACTCAACCATGTGTGGGTGGTCGCTTCATCATCAACCAGAGATATATAGGTATCTGCCTACCTATATGATGTTGATGTGCAATAAAATATTATTGTACCTCTCAACTTACACTATATTTCTTTTTCCTTAACTCTTTTCCGTCTTTCGCATATGAAGAGATTGCATAACACATATATAAATATTTAAAAAATAATATGAATCTATACTCTACTCCACACTGCTTTTTCTAACTTGGAAAATCAAATGTGTTGAAGTCACTTTATTACCGAGTTATATTGTTGTAGGTGCTTTCCACTTTTAACAATGAATCCACCATAAGGATATTATTGTGTGCATCATAACCCGCATTTAATATGCTACTAACAATCCGCCGTTGAATAAGATGAGTCGGTTAAATAACCTGTCCTGCCTCGCTTTTATTATTATTATTATTGTTTTTTATTTACTCTTTCACTTTTCACTCGTCATATTATTATCCCTCTCTTTACTAAAATTCATCTAACGTTTCCTTTGATTCTGTTATGTGCATGTAAAATGTAAACAAATGGTGATCATCGTTTTCTTTTTTCCTTCTTAATATATTATTATTTGTGAATGATTTGGATATAAATGGAACACGACTTATCGTTCACTTTGCCAGTGAGAAGTTGTAAATTACTATTATTAAGTGAGCACTTTGTTTTTAAATAAATAAATAAAATCGGCAGCCTATTTGTTTTTTTTTGTTCTTGGCATCTTTTTCTTAGATTTTCTTTCCTTTTTTTGTCTGCACATATAAAGCGATTCTCCCTAATAGGTCAATGATAATCATGATTTGTTTCTATTCTAAAGAAAATCTACGTGTGTGTGTATTTATATGCACAACCATGATGTAACTTACCAGAGTGCTAAGCACTTGGATATTAATACTGGGGCAATAAAATCAACCAAAAAATGCAGTTGTGTTGTGATTATGTGAAAAGTTGTGCATATCATGTCCATTCTTGGTGGCAGCAACATTTTTGCCTGTATTTCTTATATGATGATGACGAGTTTCCTCGATTATAATAGTAGTAGTAGTAGTATGTAATGCATGATGGCACCCAAAAGATTTAATTTTTATTTTTAATATAGTGAGGTAACATGGATTACTTTTGCCTTTCCAGACATTAAGGAGTATCAAACAAGGAATTAAAGTGATTTAAAGCAGTGTCGTGTGTGCTTGGGATTTAGTAAGGCGGATCGTGTTCCACGTTCCACGCAGTCCGGTTTTTTTAGCCAAGTCTCTAGTCTCGTTGTCTGTTTACTTTTTTAATTCCTCTTGCTTGTTTTTCTTTTCTTTTTGGTGAGTGGTCAAAAAAAGCAAAAGGATCGAGGGAAAATGCATGCTTACTAATAGTAGTTGTCTGCTTAAGCTTGTTGACGATGTAAAAAATCAAACAGGTACATTACAATATTAATATTATTATCTTGTTGTTCAGTGAACAAACTTTGCGTTTTTCTCTTTTTGTTATTTATGCTGAAAAGATGAAGTTGTCTGTTTACTTTTTTAATTCCTCTTGCTTGTTTTCTTTTCATTTTTGGTGAGTGGTCAAAAAAGAGCAAAGGATCGAGGGAAAATGCATGCTTACTAATAGTAGTTGTCTGCTTAAGCTTGTTGACGATGTAAAAAATCAAGCAGGTACATTACAATATTAATATTATTATCTTGTTGTACAGTGTTCAGTGAACAAACTTTGCGTTTTTCTCTTTTTGTTATTTATGCTGAAAAGATGAATGCGTACTCGTGTCTTGTGTGATGAACATTTATTGAGGTTGATCCGTTAAGTACATTTTTGGTACCTTGTTCTTCTATACGCAATGCAGCATTTTTACAGTTTGCCATTAAAGTAGCAGAGTAAAACGTACTTTTTCAACGAGAAAAAGTTGGAAATGTGGTGTTGGAAATATATGGATATAGTAATAATAATATGGTATATAAATTTACCTACGTGCGTAGGTCCCTCTAGATAAGAGTAATGCGAATAACAAACAATAGTCCTACCTGTTGCAACGCTTTTACTCTTGACTGTTTCAAAAAAAGACGGGCAACTATAGGTTCACTCACATTTTATATGCATTCACCTAAAAGTATATAATATCTGTATAATATACGTCGTCGTGCTATCATATTTAAATCAAACAACGTGAGTGAGCTTAGGTTCACAGAATGTTTTTCTCTCTGCCTGCCTGACTGCCCAATGAATAATCATCTTGATAGCCATGCCAATATTTTACAAGANGCCTGCCTGACTGCCCAATGAATAATCATCTTGATAGCCATGCCAATATTTTACAAGAATGACAGGTAATGACGCCACAGCTCTGCTAACCCCTTGCTTTCTGTATTCCTGACTTGTTGGGTCTCGCGAGGAAAAGAAGGAAGACACAGGACGGTCTCACTGATCACCAAGATACATACTTCCCTTTGGTGGTCAGTCATCGCGGTGGTGTTGTAGCTTTTTTTCACATTTCGAATGCACACGAATTTTTCATTCATCCACAATCAAAAACATACACACACGCATTATTATTATTATTAGGCATTATACCAACTCTTCTCTCTCTCTCTCCACTCTGTTTATTTATTTACCAAAAGTGAATATATTCCAGCAGCAGCAGACACATTGCATACATTGTTGATGTTGTCGGCGGCAAAGGTCTCAATGAAAAAAGCGGATAATCTCGACAAACTTTTACAATAAATATATGCATAATATTTCATTATCTATTGAAACAGTGATTTTGATAATGCCTTCTTCTTGGTCTTTGCCTGCCCAGTTTTACTCGTTTTCACTTGTCACAAAAATGTAAGTAGCTTTGGGCTGCTATCCATCGTATTAATCAATAAGACAAATGGACGGCTGGAGAGGAAGATTTCGAGAGGAAAGAGGTGGAATTTAAAGCATCTGTCAGTTTCTCAGTGTTAGAGAAGCACCTTCGGCATGCATTTATTAGTACCACACGCATCTCCACTACCTCTGCATAATATTATGAGTATAGAAGATGGTTGCTTTGCTGCTGTACTAAGTATACAATACCATCCACTCTAAAATTATTATTATTATTGTTGTTGTACTTTGAGGAATTTATGAGAAACAGACAAAAAGGCAAGGGAAACACACTGATTTTAAAACATTCATAAATAATTTATGTCCCTTGCAGGATCCTCATTTATATTACTGTCAAAGTCAACGGCGATAAACATATATTTTTTTTTGCAATGCATATCAAGCATGATGTTTTATAGCTGTAATTAATATTATGAGTTGTGCTAAATTCTGGATTTAAAAAAATGCAAAAAAAATATGTAGGATGTATTTATTTTAAATGATGCACTTATTTACAGCCATTAAGCATAAATCACTTGCTCTGGGTTATAAGCACAAAAATTTGAAAGAAATTAAAGGGGTGGGGTGAGAAGGTTGGAGGGTTAGTTTCCTGCATTGTTTTGATCGTAATGCTGCAAGAGGAATAAAATCCAAATGATGTGAAGTTGATGAGTGCATATTACCATTATAATGTTTTTTATATCTGTAATGAAAATTATAGGCCGGTTCAGTTTTAAAAGGTAAAACTGATCATTACGTTTTGTAAGAGTCAGTATTATATGTAGTTCCTCGATACTGTTCCCTTGTGATGTGTATACTGTTGGTGGATTTTAAACGCTCTCGTGGTTTATGGCGGTTCTCAAAGTTAAAAAATAGGGAAATATGTAGTCAATAATTTTTTAATGATAAAAAGGGGCAATATAGTGAGTCTAGGTGGTCAGCACATCATCATTTTATGCTTGTTGTGATATATGACCTTAATATAAAAAGGCCTCACGGTCACGAGAAGAACGTTTTTGGAAAACTGCTAGTTTTCCTTTCTTTCCATAATTCTGTTCACAATAAATTCAAGTTAATATGAATTTAATTCTAAAATTCTGAAATCCCACGAACCAAAATGCTATGTAAAAATAATGAAGACTTTCAACAATTATTCAAGTTGAACTTTTAGCAATCGGTTAATTAAACCAATTAGTTACTATACTACGCTACAGGGAATCATGATTTCAGAAT
>JAANSP010001285.1:0-16019 GCA_036850745.1 Homidia socia
CAAAAGAAATGATTTTGATACTAAAAATAATAATTATCATGAGAGATAATATGGAAATAAGGTGTCAAGTAGGAAATATGTAATATGCCAAATAATTTTTTGGTTTCAATCATTTTTAAGCATTAAATTTATAAATATATATTTTCTCGGTTAAATAGTTAAAAAAATACCAGTAATACCAGGTGAAAGAAATGACAATTTTCTCCCAGCCATTTTTAACAATACGGTTCCGTGTTGTTGTAGTTGTTGTTGACCAGAGTTGTTTCATTCAGGTGATTCAGAAAGCAAAGAGAGTCTTATCCTTATCATTTTTTCATCCAGAAACAGTTTCTAGGTAGTAGACATAACAAAGAGGAAATGGCACAGCCGCGTCGATAAAACTCTATACGTTTTGTATCTTTTTTGTATCCAAGCATAGGAAAGCGTCTAGAAATGCTTGCAGCTAAAAAATAGCATGTCACAGGAGTGGTATTCTATTGCAGAAAAGACGTTAGTCCATATATAGTCCATATAGTACAGTAAATACGTCCAATATCCGTCTCTCTTCTGTGAACAACTACCGCTGCTCCGCTACTACTACAACTACACAGACATGAGGTCGTTGAACCCGTCTCTCTGTTGTAGTTGTGGGAGGCATGCATATTTCCATATTGCTTACTTCCATTGAGTACAACATGCCATTTTTTCTTCTTCCTCTATCAACATCACTGCCGCTACCACAACACTGTTGCTGTTTATAGTTTAGTTTACACAGTAAACTTGAAGTGTAGATACTCATAAAGGACAACTCATTCTAAGAATAAGAAATGACATGATCTTTAATGCGTGCCATGTACCTTTAATTTTAATACCTGCCTTCATAGGTAAATAAAATATGCAAAACATCATCATAATTATAGAATTATATGATCTTTAATGCGTGCCATGTACCTTTAATTTTAATACCTGCCTTCATAGGTAAATAAAATATGCAAAACATCATCATAATTATGTATTGATGGATGATGATCGCATGAATCCCAATATTCACAATTTGTTGCATTATACTGTATTCTGTATAATTTATGCATAGGTATAACATACATATTTACCTAAGCAGAACGGTGTAAAGCTGGTAAAATCAAACAACCGGAAAAAGTGATTGATTATACAATGATGATTTCATGATAATTACTTATGGGCAGGACTTAGAGTAGTATAACATACATATTTACCTAAGCAGAACGGTGTAAAGCTGGTAAAATCAAACAACCGGAAAAAGTGATTGATTATACAATGATAATTACTTATGGACAGGGCAGGACTTAAAGTTATCCTGCCCAGAACAGAACCAAGGACAACACACAAACGTGTTGTGCCGGGCAAGATAAACTGACACATTACCGTAATTTTTCCGCTACACATCTGACGGCCTGACCCTTTCTCGTCTCGTAAGTAACTAGTCCTGGGGTCCCGAGTCTGCGGTGGACTGCATAGCCCCTGCCCCATGGGGCAGGGGTGGTTTTTAAAAATGTCTGGCAGGGTAGCAGGGCAGGGCGAAGAGACAGATGCAGTGACATCTCTTTCCAAAAAATTACTAAAACTAAAACTTCTAATATTTTAACCTAAACTCGGTTTGAAGTAAGTTTAAACACGCAGATTTCGAAAAAACCATTTCGAGCCCAGTTGGACTAAAAATCCCACCCGGGATGAAATTCGAAATTTCGAGTTTAATTACCCAAATCAGGCGTAATAAATTAATTTTAGTACTCAGATTTCGAAAAAATCCATTTGGAGCCCTGTGGGTTAAAAATCCCACCGGGATCAAATTCAAAATTTCTAATTTCATTACCCGAATCACGCTTAATAATTAATTTGAGTACTCTAATTATTACTGTTTTTTGCCCTGGGACCTAAACGGGGGCGAGTTAAGACATGGGAGAAGTATCATTCGATTTCTCTAGCCAAGATCTATCGATATGGTGTAGTTTCGAGTTGGGCCTTCGGCCACCTCAAAACTACCCAACCAACCGAATTTTGAAAGCATTTGTGAAGGTCTGCGTTTGGAATATGATTTTTTTTTAGCACAAACAAACATACGCACAGACATAAATTGCTGTTCTATTAGGCGCAGCTGGCGCTGCGCTATTCGCTGTGCCTATTACACTGCATTACTATTATAAGAAAGAACAAATATGGAAGGTTAAAGGGAGTCATTCATGATGATACCTTCTGCAAATACTTAAATTATAATACTTATCTCTACTTAATTATTTGAGTGTTACAAGCATTTAGCCACACATTGGTTAATTAGGTATAATATCAAGATTTTTTGCTTTGCGTTATATTTGGAACGATACTTTTTGTTTTGTCTAGTTTACAAAGTCAGACACTGATCGTCTTGAAAAGATTGCTGTGCTGATTGCTGAAGGGTTCCTGCTAGAATCTCTGGTCCGCTGACCTGAACTTACTGTACTGAATTGAAGGCAATAATTATTGCAGCAAAAGTAATTGCTTGATTACGCGTGTATTATTCTGTATATTTAAGTGTAGTAGTAAGTGATACTAGTAATTAGCAATCATCAGTGAGTGCTTTGTATTAAAAATCAATCAAGATGAGCTTTCCCGACGAAGAAATTCCCGAAATATCAAAGGAACAATCTTTTGAAATCAACTCCCTCTACAAAAGTATCGTCGACTCTAGTCATAGTAAGTAAACTATCATGAATAAAATGTTGATTTTAATTATTACATAATATTTAACCAAATATGGTCAAATTGTATCAATCTTGTAGGACGTAAACAATAGGCACTAATAGGTATCATTATGCTTTTTAGCTGTTACTCAATGTCCAGATTCAGAAGAGCCGGAAGAGCTTGGAGAGTCATACTTGGGAAACAACGCTAGAAAGCTTCTTTTAGCGTGTCAGCATACTAAAGACTGCGCGATGAAGCTGAACCAAGCGTTAAAAAATCTGGGAGTTGCTTCCGGTCCCTTCAAGCTTGATGATTTTGTGACAGCTTTGGTAGCATATATTCATACTAATTTAAGATTACTATTAAACATTTCGAAGCTAACAAACTTATTGATTTTATCTTAACCGGCTTTTTCTTAGAAAATGTCTTCGGAAGATCAAGTAGGAGGTTATTCAACACTACTTGCGGTTCGAAGACTAGCTGCTACTGCAGCATTTGTGTCTAAACCTGCCGTGTATTTTCGAACGCTTATCGGAAGTCTTGACAAGGAGACTGTGATCGGAGCAATGGCACCTCCAACTCCAAAGCCTGAAAAGGTTAAAATAACGCGCAAAAAGAATGAAGCTAAAGAAGAGAACGTTACACAAAGCGAAATTATGAATGCTACGACATCGACATCACAACAGGACCCAAAGGCTGGTACATCGGAAGGTTTGGCAATCGACGTCTTGAAGTCCATTAAAAACAAGTGTAAAAACCAAGACACTCCTCCAAATATGCTCGAAGTTGTATGTGCGGAAACTGTTCCGGATGTTATTAGTCGCTTGTTTGGAATTGCATTCGTCGTTAGAGATGGTCACGTTGGATTAAGTCTAGGTAAGTGGGTTTCATAGATAGAATCCTTTTTCCAATTAATAATTCAGGTCTTTCAAAGGTTAAAAGTATGTATTAAATTGTTAAATAGGTCAAGGACAAGGATCCAAAGTTGATACCAATGCTGCTCTTATGGTAAGACCAGAAAAGCCACCTGTGAAAGCCTCTAAAGATGATAAGAGCAGTAGAAGGCAGTACATTGCATCTTACTCGGCAAAGTTTCTAAAAGTAAGTTTCCTATCCTGGTTCCGGTAAATTCTGTATGAATCCTAATCCTAAAGTTTAAATCGTAATTATACGTAATCTTTTGTACTTTTTAGACCCTTGTGGAATCAGACCAAGCAAATTCCTAGAGATTTACGATTTTTACTTTATTTTACATGGATCGAATCGCAGTATCTCTCCACAAGAAACGAAGCGAAATGTCAACAATTTTCTTGGTATTTTAAAACTACATATTAATATTATTGTATTTACTTTTGTAATTATTGTCGAATAAAATGCCGTCACTCTTAATATGCATAGTGAAATGCGAATTCAAATTTACAGTCGTTCAAGTTGGAAGGGAAAATGTAGACTAATAGAACCGCATATAGTAAATGTGTGCGTCAAAGCACACTATAAATTGCACGATGACAAATGTATGCATCAGTGATATAATGCTGTTTGGAGTATTTTATCTAATTGTTAGCAAAGTTGACAGTGTCTGAACGAATTGTCGTTTTGATGTGTGCAAAAATCAATACAAAATATATATATCTCCAGTGTGTACCTATTTAATACATGCCTTGGTTCAACCGGAACAAACTATGTTGTATGTAGTTAGTAATTGAAAAGTATAATCATTCACGATCATGTTTTATTATTTTCCAAGTATTAACATAATGTATCAAGAAGATGCATTCAACAAACAGTATTACGATAAAACTAAAAGTTGCCACTACTACACTAGAATGAACCTTTGGTTTCATTAGGGCCGTTATTAGGGTTTCGGAGACTTTGGATACTAAGTGTTGATTGTGTATGTAGGAAAAGTTTATTTCTTCCCACGGGTCTTCGATGATACTTGAATTCATCTTTCGTAAAATTAGGACCACGACTAGTCAAGCTAAACTCCTTTTGTTGACGCGCTTCTTGTCTTCCTGTACTGAAATAGCTTTCATCCAAAAGTTTTCCCTCCTTGTTCTTGAAGTATCTTTGAATATAGTTTGCCCATATAAATGCTTCATAAAGCTTATAAGAAAGGAGAGGCCATACGAGTACCCACCACATTATCTGTTGTCCTCGTGTAGTTTTACCAAGTCCATACTGCAAGATGCAGAACCTGTGGCTTTGAGACACAACGGCTGCGCGGAGCATTATGTAGCTGGGAATTAGTTGCATGTACCACAAGAAAATTATGATCAGTTTTGAAGCGATGTACCCACGCTATTTACATGTTCAATCAAACAACGGAAATAATCATTATTGTTAAAGCTTGCAAGCGGGATGGCGTTTAATATGTATTTTCATTTTGAATTGGGTTAGATTTAACCTACGGGCGGGAGCAGTAAATGTTTTCCAGGTTTTTTTCAAAATTTTACCTTTACTTACCGAACCTAGTATTTATATTTGATAAGCTTGGTTGTTAGATTGGTTAGTTTGAAAAAAAAATCTCCAAAATCAGAGAATGTGCTTGAGTTGATTTTTAGCAAATTTGTTTAGGCAGAAACGACAATTAACTCGCTCACCCCCTTAGGCTGAATCCAACCGTTAAATTGCTGCTTGTTAACCGCTTTCGATTTTACTTACGAAACAGCATATACTGCTTAAAAGAACGAATCCGATGAGAGCGTACAATAAACTTGCAGTAATGGCCTTTCGGGCAACTTCCTCTAGTTGAAGATATTTTTTAAAGAAAGCCGATGTAAATATTGTTTAGCAATGCATTCTACAAACATTACTACTAAGAAGTAAGTAGTACTTACGTACCGTACCGAATAAATCTCTGGTTCTATCTAGCTGATGTGCATAAAGATAATTGACAAAATAGTCTCTTCCGCAGCCGTCATCAATTTCTTGACCAAATGCTTTAAACTGCAGAGCGATTCTACTGTAAACTCTGGCTTCATTCATGGTATCCCCAACATGGTTCTCAAGTGGTGCTGCATAAAAAAAAATTAATGTACAGCTTGGAATAAAATGCTGAAACACGTTATTTTCAATTTTAATCCAAATCATTGTAAAGTTGTATGCTGATGTTGACACCGATTGTAGTTGTTGTTTCCCTGAAATCATTTATATCCAATGGCTCATCATCAATATTTCGAGAGGGACTATTAAAAATCAGTTGAGACAAATAATCAGCTTCTTTTTGTTCTTCAAAATGCTGTTTTTCAATGTTTAGGTGATACTGGAGGAATGCTTGTGTCATTGTTCTTCAAATTCTCTAGGATGAGATTCGCATCTTTTCCAGCAAATGGTTCAAGAGAGACAAAAATTACCCAAAGTAAAGCAAAGCTCAAATAATAAATCTACAATTACCAAGAACGCATGCGATATGCAAAAGATAAGAAGATACATTCATTAAATTTTATCATCATTTGAAACATTTTTAATTACTAATATTTTATTTTAATGCCAAAATCTCACAATATCAATCAGAGCAAACCCTTCCATTGCAATATCTAATGGGATATAAAAACAGCATGGAAAATTGCTTGTGCGCGGTTTTTCATTTTGTCTTTCCTGATCCCCCTTTTCTAGGTCCCTTAATTTCAGTGCGTTTTTGCTTTGAATCGGTTTTAATTTGTCTTTGCTTCTTGGAAGCGAGTTTTTTGACCCCTCTTTCGATGCATTGTGCACTTCAGCCTCTTCATCCTTTTCACCTAACTCTACATTGTTTTTAGCGTCTCGTTCATTTTTCTTAGCTAGCCCTTTTTTACATATTGAGTTAAAACAATTTTTCATTTTTCACCGTGGTCAGTTTTGTTTGAATCAAGTTTGAAGTACAAGGGATGCGAGTTTCGATCCGTTTGTAGGATCTCATAAAAACACAAACAACGACACTTACGATATGAAAAAGAAACTTTTAAGGTTTTTATAGCTATGCCCCACTAGCTCCATACATTTAATACAAACAAGCAAAATTGTAACCTAATACTAAATATCCATATCCATGCATACGCTGAGTGGAGTATAGTATAGTATAACCTTAGAATACATTGAATTAAATTAAAGTTCAACCCATACTGATTTATTGCTGACATGAAATTGAAATTATAGATAACCAATTTCGAACATGATAAAAATAATGGTAAACAGTATTATTTAAAAGATTTCATGTAAAGGTGACGTGACGTGGATAAGGTTCCAAGGATGCTGCATGAGTTTCCACGTTGAATGGCAAGACTATACTTATACTCGTTGAATTAGATAACTACGCGAGCTATTGAGTCGAACAAACAAACACCGCCATCCTTTCTTTACTGCCACAATAAACTGAAAAAAGGAAAAAAAATCCATGAGATTCTCAAAATTTAACCTGTTTGCATAGGTATGTATGTAAATACATTGATAAAACTATACAAAAGGCACAAATACATGGAATTTTCCCCATGATATCTCAATTACCTCAAGAGTGTTAGCGGTGGCATGCCCGGCTCCGACCCCCTTTTAAACCCTATCCACAAATAATTGAAAATATAATTATTATTATTCAACATTTAAAAAGTCCGTATACAATGTGTATTTATGTAAGCAATAAGCATTTTAAAATATTTAAATTATCGGTGCATAATTATAGTGCACCATGCAATTAAACTGCTTACCTAGGTACACCAGTAGTGGAATGTATCCATAATGGAATGAAAACTGCGCCACAGACGTTACTGCTGACAGTTTTTCTTTCGCTGATCGACTTAAAGGCATTTTAATAGTTGACGGTGCTAAACTGCTGTCTCGCCTCTCCTCGAGTGTGTACTTATTTCGCTGTGTACTAAAAGACGTTTTCCGTACTATTTTATAGAACTGAAGAATATATTAGCGAGGTTAGTCACTGATAAGATTGTTAATAATTGCTATTAATGACAATTTTGGTTGGATTGGATTGGATTTAGATTCTTGGATAAACATGTGGAAATAAGAATGTGGTGTGTTTATTATTGTGTACAGTCTATAGTATAGTAGTATAGTCAGTTGTTCAGCCGCCTTTCGGAACTCCTGTGTTTTTCTCAATGAGCATACCAGCATGCTGTGTTACAGTGAAACGGTGGTATAATTTTCTCTGTAAATACACAGATACAACAAATACTTTGTCAATATTTTCAATGTCTGCTCTCAAAATGTCTCTATTCTGACACGGCACGGCGGACGCCTATAAGTTGGGACGTCAAGAATTGTAAAGTTTCAATATTTCTTTTGCCAACCTTGATTTAAAATGATGACGGATGGATGGATATAATTAAATTTAGATATTTTTTGGAAAAAAAACACCGAGTGAAATTTGTTCTTGGTTTATTGTTTTTACATTGGGATGTATTTACATTTATGTCATTGTTGTTTCTGAAACTGTCCCTTTTTATGAAACTTATTGCATATTATTACTACCATTTAGTACTACAGCTACCAGTTGAAGTACATTATTTATTAACTTCTTGGAAGTACCTTTGAAATGCCTTGCTAATGAAGAGAAATTTCCCTACTTATATCTTCCCTAACCTGCTATTATTAATAGGATTATCAATATTGTTCACATATTCATTAATTTCGTTTCTTTTTATCATTTGTGATCCTAGAGTTCTAACTCTTCAGGTGAAATCCAACTGAAGGCAATTGGATAGCTTAGATCTTTGCTTCTTCAGTCTGCTCTTCATATTCATATTCGCTTCCATATTCTGGTGGTGTTTGCTGTGGTTGTGGGGGATAAGTTGAATTTGGAGGTAGGATCATCATGTCGACTTTGTCTGTTGACGCAAGTACGCCTAGCCCGATTCCTTCCTGATAATCAAAGGGTAAAGCGATTGCATATAGAATTTGGATCCGTTGAAGTAGTACTTCCGGTAGTTGTGGTTGTGGCAGGCGTCGTTGTAGTTGGAGCGGGATATAAGGCATGGAGAAAGTTGTTTGCATAGACTGGATAAGGTGTAGTGGCGACATAATTCGGTGCAAACGCTGCGGCGTAGACGGGTAATTCACCCAAAGAGGATTCTTTAAATAGCATATCTGAGGTTCTGGTCACCTCTACAACCTCTACAGTTGAATTCTCAGTGGTGCTACTACTACTATCCATTGTTTCTGCATCGGACGCGGTAGCGGTAGTGTTAACATCTTTTAATTCTTTATTCATTTCTTTTACCGTTGTAGTTGATTCCGAGGTGGTTGCAGAAGCAGAGTTTGGAACAATTGTTGTTGACTTGTCTGTAGTAATTGTAGTAGTAGCATCGTTGACTGTGGTTGGAACATTCGTTGTAGTTGTTGTTCGTCTTCGGCGTCTAGGAGGAGATAGACGGGTAATTCACCCAAAGAGGATTCTTTAAATAGCATATCTGAGGTTCTGGTCACCTCTACAACCTCTACAGTTGAATTCTCAGTGGTGCTACTACTACTACCCATTGTTTCTGCATCGGACGCGGTAGTAGTAGTGTTAACATCTTTTAATTCTTTATTCATTTCTTTTACCGTTGTAGTTGATTCTGAGGTGGTTGCAGAAACAGAGTTTGCAACAATTGTTGTTGACTTGTCTGTAGTAATAGTAGCAGTAGCATCGTTGACTGTGGTTGGAACATTCGTTGTAGTTGTTGTTCGTCTTCGGCGTCTAGGAGGAGGAGCTCTTGTGGTTGTTGGAAATACTCCAGGTCCCAAAATATTTCCTGCTAAAGTACCTAGCACATTTGTGATTCGATTGGATACGTTCTCAGGAAGCAAGCCCCATGAACCTAAGGTGTGAAACAAAGCGTGGTGTAAAATGTTTAAAATTGTTTTGATAAATTTTTAATGCGATTTGCCACCCAAGAAAAATATCAGAAGGCCAGCATGATGTACTATGTATTACTTTCCGCTTTGAATTCAGCGTGGAAGCCATTGTTGGCAATAACTAGTAATCGGGAATCACAACTAATAATAAAGGGTTTTCTCCAACCAACCCACTCACCTTCAACCAGTCCTGAGGAGTTTAAAGATATTGCAGATCCCACAAGTTTAAAGATCATTGGAACAATTGACTGTATCTCTATAAGACCAGCAGCAGCGTCAGTTCCGTAATCGTAATCTTCCTGAAAGTCTTTTCAACTGTGGTGATGGTGAGAGGGTAACACTATTTCCTTTGTACGTATATTCATTTACTATTTCAATCACCTTTTTTTTAAAAAAAAAAAAGGAACACGAATTTAAAAATTCGCCTTTTATGTCTTTGGACTATGAAGTCCATTAAGTAAAAACTCACAATAATCTGAAAAAAGTTTTAAGAGTAAACCTTCATAATTTCATCGTGAACAGCTTCAGGATTGTGACAATTACAATAACTCAAACTTCCATCGTCATTATAAGTTGCTGTGACTGTTGGGGGAATGTTTTTTGATTGTACCTAATTGAAAGATGAAATTTTCTTGTAATTTGTATGCATTAAAAATAAAAATCTTTTATATGATAACTTACGCTGCAAGTGAGCATTCCGATTGTGGACGCAAGTACTATCCAAAGTGTCACACTAGCCATTTTTCAAAACCGTTGTAACCGTTTCAAAATCACAAATTATCTAGAGTCAAGACGTCATACATAAACTTTGACAAATAGCTATTTACTTTTTGTTAAGAAAAAATTATGCGAGTCGGTTGAGTTTAGGGGGCAGGGGCAATCGGGCAAAACCACTTTGTAGGCAAAACTATAATCCATGTATCTGAAGAACACATTCCGTTATCTGAACCTGGAAAACTGGAAGTAAATGCCGGCCAATGTGTCTGTAAAAACCCATTGTTGTATTCTATGTTAATTATACAGTTTGTGCACTTATGATGATGACATATGATGACATAACTTGTTGAATGTTGTTAGAATTCAGAGAAATACTCATCTGCTGAGCTAAAAATGGATCACTGCTCTTTCCTAGGTCTGTGCTTCACACTAATTTATTCCGTGTGGTCTTGCTCACTCTTTTCATCTCAGCAAGTATTTAATGCTAATACATAATGCAGCATTAAGCAGTGCAAGTGCGATCATTAATAAAAACCCGTTTATTTATTCATATATCATGTCCTATATTTATTTTTCTGTACATCCTTATGGCATGGCACATTACATTTGTACTGTTACAACAAACTTCAACTAATTGTTCTACGACTACTACTTGCCCTGTACACAGTAATAATAATTACCAGTTAATATTTTCACATTTTACGCACATGTCAGGACAGTTATAAAGGTATAATACAGAAATAAAGGATTATAAATATTTTATGGGTTGAGTCGAAAAAATAGCATTCTGTTATTGTCATCCATTCTTCAGTCATGTAGAGTCAGAAGAATCATCATTACTTTCAGATTTATCTTTCTTACTTCTAAGGTTCCGGCTGTTTCGGGAACTCGGACCAGCAACAGGAGTTTTGAAAACTTCAGGCTTTCCCCGCGGTATTGCATGTTTGGATTCATCGTTGTCTGATTCGGCCTTTCCATCTTCTTCGCACTCGTTTGAACTTTCAAATCTCTCATCTTCCTCGTCAATTTTTCTCCTATCCTCGATTGAAATCTTAGCAAAGTGGTCGACAAACTCTTCCGGCTTTTTATTAAAGCTCTAGAAAAAAATGACAAGAATTAAATTAAAAGCTAAGCGTACGCGCAGTGAGCGGAAGCTCACGACAATTTTTATTTATATTCTTAGATACAGGCGCAATCAAAAATCGAAATATGCATTGGATAGTCTACCTGAGCGACAAATTTCAAAACAGCATACTTATCAAATTCTAGTTCAGCTCTGATCCCCCATCCATAGCGAACAATAACTTGCTCACTTTCACTTTGTTCATTGGTCTTTGTTTCGTATTTAGTTAGGTACAACAGGCCAACGTAATGCTTGAAAAAATATAGAAAAGTTACAAAAAGTTATACATGTAAATTTTTATAAAATGCTTATAAATATGCACTTCACCAAAAGCATTATCGGAGCGTGTTTACTTGCTTCAGCTTTACTTGTTTTAGCTTACCGTTTCTAGAAAACGTTTGAAATCATCTCTTCCCTTACATAAAGGCAGATGTTTTGCAAACTCCATCTCCACAAGGATTTGCCAAAATAGCATCTACAAAACCATCAAAGGTATATTCTTCATTTTAATACTATATAGTTACGCTAGTTGTAACGTACCCAACTTATAAATGTTTCACCAACAGCATAAATAAAGATAGTTTAATTTAGTTTTGGCAGAGCATAGCCTTCATTTACCTTCCTCCAATGGCCTTTCCATCATGTATGTAGTTGAAAGAATCAATAATAGCACAGCTTTCACAAGATCAGTGTGAAAAGTTGGAGTAGGTACCGCCTCTGCAATTAAACGCTGGCGGTAGATGTTTATTGTAATGAAGAAAGTAGCTTCTAATATATTACAAGCGACAGGAACTCCGTCTTTGGGTCCATTTTTAAGTCCAATTAGTTTAGCTCCAAAAAGTCTGCGCAAGTCTTTCTCCACCTTTTTAATGACCATTGGAAAATCTTTCGATTGCTTGTTCATTGCGAACTTGATGATGTCTGTCTTCCGAGAAGGTTGCTTTCCCTGAACCATGCTAACATAGTAAATAGCCAGTTTGGCCATTTCCTCTACTTTTAATAACTTAATCGAATGATCCATTTTCCAGAACAATTCTTTCGCCACAAATAACTCAACAAATACACTGCCCTTTAAATCACAAATAAAAATAGTTTTAAATTTAAATTTGATGTTATGTAATTTCTGATCCTCACAGGCTACTTGTAACTGGAGAAAGTTTGCCGATGAAAGCTTTAGATCACTTACTCAGCTCAGCTCTTCTTAATACAAATCACACACCTAAATCCTAATCATAACGTAGTATCGCTGAAGTGTAGCCATACACAAAAGTAAATATTTTTGAATGACGTGTAACATGCCAATTTATTGACACCTTTGTTTTACGAATTCCTGGTTGCATTTCACCTGTGAAAAATGACTCCCACAGAGGGAGAGTCCCACTATTATATTAAAATGTAATTATATTATTATTAGTCACACATTCCAAAGCTGGTTTAGTGATAATTTGGATAAATACAAGAAGAAGCGTGTACTTTTTACTGGTATCGTTTATTTTACGTGAATATTGATGCATAATCAACCCTGTGAAATCGATTACTGCAAGTATTTCAGATATTTTGTTCAATCTAAACAAAAATAATAAAGATTTTACTGCATAAAATAATGCAAATGTAGTCAGTCACCAGAATTTGCTTTGCATTATTATGATGATGATTATATGATTTTAATGAATGAGTAAATTTGCTGTGAAAGGTAGGTGAGGAAGAAGCAGGGGTGCTGTGCTCTCTCAGCAATCTCTGACTAGTATTTACAATAAAAAACCAAGTTTAAAAAAGAAAGTACAAAATACGCATATAGTTGCTGGTATAAACTTTGTTGGGAGAATTCGGTGAGATTACCAAATTGTCCTATGACTATGATGATGAATTTTATCATGATTTTATTTAACAATTTTGATATTTTTTCGAAGAATTTCCCATTTTATTGAATGAAAAGCTAAAGACGAGTGGCATCGCGAGTGGAAATGGGAGAATTCGGTGAGATTACCAATTGTCCTATGACTATGATGATGAATTTTATCATGATTTTATTTAACAATTTTGATATTTTTTCGAAGAATTTCCCATTTTATTGAATGAAAAGCTAAAGACGAGTGGCATCACGAGTGTAATATTTTTGAGAATAATTTAATCAATTCCAACCTTTCGACTGATCAACATGAATCCTTACCAATTTCTCATTTAAAGAATTCCAATAATCAATATTAAAAAAATTCTTCATCTACCTACATATTATGCATAATGCTCGTTAAAAAATCAACTGATAAATAATTTCGAGCTTTCCAGCGTTCAATTAGTAATACTTAGTGACTTTACCTACCATTTCGTTTGATATGATGCAAAATAGATACGATATTGTAGAAGAGTCCAGAATCATTTAAGAGGGTTTCTGAACATGGATATTATCCATTGAAATAATATCCTTGGCAGACATTCATAAAAATGTAAATAGGTAAGCAATAATTAGCTTGTAAGTTCTCTTCATGATGATGATATGAACTTACTTTTCCTCATGGCACGTGGACTACATAGTCTAATGAAGTTTGCTGGTGTCATATTTTTGCTAACTCGAGTCTTTAAGTACCCTAAAAATTCACACGTTCCTTACTTAAGCTGTAGGCAATCTACTGTGTAAAATACTATATAGGTAGATAGAAAGTTGAATTTATGTATTCCAGCCTTCTTCGCTATTAAACAGACATTTATAAAAATCTAAATAGGTAAGCAATAATTAGCTTGTAAGTTCTCTTCATGATGATGATATGAAGTTACTTTTCCTCATGGCACGTGGACTACATAGTCTAATGAAGTTTGCTGGTGTCATATTTGCAAACTCGAGTCTTATAGTACCCTAAATTAAAAATTCACACGTTCCTTACTTAAGCTGTAGGCAACCTACTGTGTAAAATACTATATAGGTAGATAGAAAGTTGAATTTATGCATTCCAGCCTTCTTCTTTATTAAACTAGTGTACAAAGTGCGAGCCCCATTCTTGGCAGTTTTGCAAAAAGTCAAGCTGTGTAGTAGTATGGGATTTGGAAATATCAAACCAACGGAAATGTGCCCCGTTCAGTTTCCAAAAGTCTTGCATGTTGTACGAAAATTGGTTCTTTTTTGTCGGCGATTATGTACATTCATTCAGATAGAGTTGAAGTTTGCGTGCAAAAATTTGCATTCTGAAGTATAATATAACTCATTCTTCGTCATTGCATCCTCAACATGGACTTTCAACCCATAAAATATTCATATAAAATACAACATGGACATACATACTACTAACATACATATGCTGGCTTAGCTATTACATTATAATTTGTAAATAAAAGCTTTATATACATAGCTTCATAATAATCATCAATAGCTCGTCCATTCACTCAAATAAAGGAAACTATCCAGCAGCAGCAGCAGCGCATGCAGCGTTGGCGTTACAACAAGGTGCTTCTTCTGCTGCATGGTTATATTGCAAGCAAAAAACATGCAATGACGACAAATGAGCGAGATGAAAAAACCATGCTGCTGCTGTAGTTGTAAGTAAATTTGATTTTCATGCAGTACTTACGTGCTTACTTTACTTGTAGCAGTCTTCTTAATGTACCTAAACGGAAATCATATTATTGCTGTAAAAAGTAATCATAGTATAGAAGAGATGAAGAACGAACGCAAGCACAGATGTCCGAAAGAATTGTAAATTACATTACACATATACATATTTACAAACATTTTACATGAACATTTTTGTACAAACTAGTCGTGCAAAAATGTGTTACAGTAGTACTTCAGTGTGGTAATCACTCTAATCAAAAAGTAATCATCAAGGTAAAACGAACAACAGTAATTTTAAATTGTGCAATAAAAAGCTATAAATCAGATACGAGTTTGTAGTTGTAAATTTTTGTTTTTGTGCAAATTTGTTCTAAATTATTTCAATGAAAAAAGAATAATTTTAGTTACACCCACTCGCTCACAATATTATTTTTTGTAAATGATTTTAGATACCTGAATACTTTTTTCAAAACAACAACAGCACAAAAAAACTGTCTTCACGTGACTTTGAAAGATTTGATCCTATTAAGCGTAAGACCTTATCCACATTTTTACTGCTTTGTTTGTCAGTTTTTGATATTTCGCATAGGTAATTATACTTAACTTTTCCATGCGCGTGTATATTGGTTTTTCCATTTTACTAGATATTGTTTTCCTACTGTTCCGTGTGTGCTACCATCCAACCATATCAACCAACTATACCCTTGTATTGCATTGAAACGTGATCGTTTTATCGGTGAAAAAATATATTTTGGAAAATGGACTCAAGTGGGGTTAGCAGAAAGGATGCTCAGGCTCAGTCAGTCAGTTCAGGAAATTCCAAGCCGGAACGTGTCACACCAGCTCAGAAGAAAGAAGCGCTGATAGGTTTTGCAAGTGGAGCTGTTGTGGCTGTGTTAATGAATTTATTGACAAAAGGTTATTTCTTTAGTGGCTTAGATTTGAGACCGCAGCAGTAAGAAGCTTCTTCTACTGACTGATTGACTTATTTTTATTGCCTTATAATAATGCTCACATAATAGACAAAATATTTTCGTTTTTGTTTAAAGTTATGAAGGAACTTGTTACATGCGTACATATACAATACTTACTACACAGCTTTACTTATTATATGATAGACAGCTTTTAGTTATA
>JAANSP010001286.1:0-16019 GCA_036850745.1 Homidia socia
GAACGAGCAACCTTTTTTTCTTCTCTTCTACAACAAGTGCATTGAAAAAATGACGTATAGTGAAACAACCAAACAACATAGAAAAATAAATCCCTACGCATACAATATATACCATCTACTCAAAAAATCAACTTGCTATGCTGAATGCAACATTAGCTTCGTCGCCGTCATACCAATTATTATTGTCCTTCTTATCCTGCCTGCAGCAGCAGCAGTATTTGTAGTTTCACTAGAGACGCAACGTAAGCAAACAAAATAGAGCTGCATATATAAGGTTCCTTCGTTTTATTCCAAAATAAAAACACAACCTTGTGAATACCTACGTATTTGCTCCCATTCCCAGCATACCTTCATGTGATATAACAAAAGTAATATGTATGTATATATAAATGGTTACCCGACAAAAAATGAAATGAAAATATTCACTCTTGTGTGTACATAGATATATTTTTTCTCCATGCGTAATCCCAATTGCAAACACTGCTTCTATAGAAACAGCCCAGCTTTTCAAGAAACAAGTGTAATGATTGCAAATGATATGTGTAGCTAGTGCAAAGATAAAAATTCTTTTCTGCTTTGCTCTCCCCATCTTTATTTCTGCCTGTCTTTTCCTTCCAGTTGTTTTCCATTTCTGATTGTTGTGTTGTATGCATGTCCATGGTAGAAAATGAGCATATATCTAACATGTGAGTACAGTGGAGAGAAAATCTATCCCAAAAACAAAACCAATTTTCCGTTAAAGGGAAAGAAAAGCATCTTATTGCAGATTACGTCTTGTTTTTGTGTGAAAAACATTTTACAATAGATCCCGTCTACCATACTTATCCAAATCTCTCTATGTATGTGCCTGCTTTTCTTGCCTGATATCCTCTTCTTTCTCTCTTTTGAAGATTATCAGAGAGAAAACAGAGAGTCAAGTAAGTTAGGAACACAAAGATAGTTTTATTCGCTCAAACACTCGCAAGGACATTCTCTCATTTCCCTGTGTTTTTTGTGTATGCCTTGTTTCTCAACCTTCTCCTCCTCCTTGCTTATGTATGTGCACACAAGTAACGAAAAAATGTACTTGTTCCTCCATCCCCGTCGCCGTTGTGTCATGTCAGTTTATTTATCTTCTATGTAAGGACATATGTTGACTCTTTTCTCTTTCTGCTGCCATTACCACCACCATTTCTCCTACAATTTTACTCTACAAAGCGACAGCACAACTATAATATAGCTGCTGGCCCTTTCTTGGCTGCTGAAAATAAGGAGGAGGAGGATGGTCATACATACTCTGATGCTACTATATATTGCTGCAGCAACTGCCACTGCTACAATTACCAAAACTTGTCTTTGAGTTCGGAACGCACGAAGACGAAAGTTCCGATTCCGAATCTCATGATGATGATTATATGCTACACACTTGTAATATTGCATTGTGTCCTGTAAAGAGAGCACAGAGAGAAAAAAGGAAAGCAGTGGAACCGACTGAGTGAATAACGACAGTGAGGCAAGCAGTAGCAGAAGGAGGAGTAGCAGCAGCATATTTAGCGTGTTCAACAGCAGCAATTTTCTTCCTCTTGATTGTGTGCACAAGTAGTAGCCGTAGCAGTGGATTGTGTGCTGCCGTTGTGGAGGAGGAGAAGCAATACTGTGACAGTGACTACTTACTACTACTACTGCTGCGGGAGCCCTCACATAATAATACAACCAAAAAGAGTTAGTAATCGACAAGGAGAGCTGCTCAAAGAGAGGAAAAGAAAAATCGTGGAAAAACAGACAGAAAAGGAGAGAGATATAGAAACAGAGCCAAATGGCACTATCGCCATCAACATAGCAGAAAATTTTCTCACTTGGGTTTCTAGCAGTGGCAGTATATTTTGTGGAGAAGTGCAGTATATGAGGAAAGAGAAATAAAATAGTTTTTTTTCAAGTGGAAGTTGTTCTTTTCTCGTAAGTAAATACTATCGACTATATATAGTCGTTTTTTTACCCGACTACCGCTACTGCTGCTACTATTATAATATACTCTCACATTCTCTCTCTTCCTCACTGACTTTTCTCAGAGAGTTGAATTGAGTTTGTATATCATCATAATAATAATTACTATATCATCATCACCATCATAGCAGCAGGCAGTTTAAGTTGAACTCCAGTTATTGTGGACCTGGTATATGCCATCATTGCTCTCAGTCTTGTAAAAACTAAAACAGCTCCAATTTAGTAAAAAAAAAGAGCTTGCAGCAATATTTTCTTCGTGTGTGTTTTAGTGAGAAATTGTAATTGTGAGAACGAAGTAGGACGTCTTGTTCACTTCCTTCTTGAGAACTGCCTCGTTCTCACTGCTGAAGTTTTGAGGAATTGTGTAGGCTGATACTTTTGTGAAGAGAAAAGAGAGGAGCAATTAAGTTTGCTACAGAAAAAGGAACACAGAGCACAGACTATTTTACATTTTCTCGGGGATTGTTTGCCCAGAGTAGATTTGTGCTTGTTCTGCTCACTCGGAATAAACAGGAAGAGGAATCAATACATTTTTCAATTAGCCAAATATTACCAGCGGTCAGCTTTCCAATAACAAGAGATATGAAATTGTGACATAATGTGACAAGAGCAGGGGGGTTAAAATGTTTGTATGACCATGTACATGCATTTTAAAATAATCAACACAGGGATGTGTTTTGTCTTTCTATTGAAGTAATAAAGCAAATTTCCAGTGTAAAGTTCAAATTCGCAAACTCCTGATCTCACAAAAATCAATATTTAGCATTTGTGTTTACTCACACTACCGAATAAGCTGACACGTTCTCTAGTTAATTTTTATGTGTACAACATCATCGAGCGAGTCAAATACTCTGAACGATTATTATTTAAAATTTTCAGCACTGCATGTGTACGTGTGGTCATATATAAATAATCTATTTTGTCGGTGTTGGTTCGCACGATGCATTTAAATTGCTCAACCTTGAATTCAATACGCCACCACCAACACCATTAGTGACGCCACCACACAAATAAACAATGCGCGCACATGTGGTAGCAGCAGCAGTGTAGAGTTGTAATGTGTCATGCCTAGTTTAGGCCTGCTCGGTAATCAGTACAAAAGAAGAAAAAGAAACAGTCAAGGAGAAAGATGAGGATAATAATATGAGACGAGGATGTCACAAACAAGCTAGTTTGATATTATCAGACAAGAAGAAGAACAAGACAAGAAAGTCGGTATTTCTTTTTTCTTGCGTCTTCCTTGTGGGGTTTAATAGCAACAAGAGAATCTTCGTAATTGGAAGTGTGGAGGAGAAAAAAGTGTAGTTTTTTCTATCCTTCCTAATTGATCACTCCCACACATTCCTGGAGGTAAATTGGATCACATTTGACAATTTCTGGGTAAGTAAAACCTTTTTGAATACTTGAGAAGAGAGAGATGTGTTAGATAAGCAGGTATGACCGCATTTTAATATGCGCCTACAAGCTCACTTGGAGGTTCAATGATAAACATACCTTTTGGCAGTTAAATTGCTTTATGATAAAGATTGAATATTATTCAAATATTTTTTTATAAAAAATACTCCATTTTTTCCAATCGTATTTGTTTTAAAGTTCCGTATCATAACTGTTACAATATTTCTTGTCCTATTTTGTCTCTTCTTACACGATTGACCAACGCAACAGTAAGATTTTTAAAAGAAAATAAGACAACACAATGTCACTGGATCACTTTGGTCACGTAGCATTAAAATGGGATCCAAAGAATCTCGAAATCCGGACCATGTCTGTAGAGAAGACGCTAGAACCTTTAGTAATACAGGTAAAAACTTTTCTGTGCACTCTAACCTCACCCGTTTTATGTCTTTTAATTGTTGTCTTTCAGAATTGTCGTGTGTTATAACCGTGTTAAAGCCTGTCTAAACATAAAAAAATTAAACCTCACTACCACCACCATCACACCAGTTAACTTGGTTGTGCCTGTGTCCTTCGTTCGTTCGCTCGTTCATTCGTTTTGCTCGTTAATTGTAAATCACACAGCGCCTCTCGCTAGCAAAATTGTTGACGACATTTTCTTGTCAGCTAACAACACGCCACCAAGTCAGCACATTTAATTAAAACCACCACCGCATTGTTCCGTGTTTTTTGCACTTTTTTGCACTTTGCCACCAAAGCCAGAGCACTTTTTTCACTGCTGCCCTTAATTTTAAAGCTGTTTCAAGAATTTAATGTAAGAAAATATCAAAATAGTTTATCGATACCTATTTATAATATTACGCAAATTTCAACTGTCAATACAGAAATAAATAGTGTTTAAATAATCTAGATATAACAACAGCACCTTTTGTGTGACCTGTACACTGACCTAGTAGAAAAAACACAAATTTTTAACTAGGGATAGAAAGCACTAGCAAAAGTTAATGCTGATTTTTAATTTCGCTTACAGCACTTTAAACATTTTTGACTGAACAAATTTTAAGCTTATAGAGACGTGTATGGGAAGAAAATAAACGCTGAAGATATACGAGTACACATATTACAGATTGATAATAGGAAAAGGAGAAAATAATTTATAAATTTGTTCCAACCGTCCCTAATTACTCATCACCACAATATTTAGCATACCGTTTCGGCCAGTATTTCTTAAAAATCTCAGCAATAATACAAAACGAAAGCAAAGAGTAACGTTAGCCAGTCAGTAAATAGTTTTTAAATAAATAGCTCAAACGACTGTCCAACTTTCAAAAGCTCTATAGATACTCTTGCTACAGCTTAGAAGAAAGTTGCAACAAGAAACGTCTTTTTTTGTTCAACAATAAAAGAACCATTAGGAAAAAAGAAGAGCAGACACAATGACGCTTGGAATTGTCGACAGCGATCCTGGGCATATCGTCCTCAGATGGGATCCAAAAAACTTAGAAATACGAACGCGCTCAGTTGAAGTGACCCTAGAACCTTTGGTGATGCAGGTACATGAACAAAAAATATTATGTAAAGTTGCAATATAAAGGTGTCAAAATATCTGACCATCAAGCAAATACAACTTTTATTATTATACTTTTAGACTATATAGCTAATATAATACTTTTCTATTGTCTTCTTTTATTGAAAAAAACACTTTATTTATCACCTTTCAGTATTCATACTTTATAGAATCAAGTAGACTATTATGAGTACCTATTACAACACTATTAACTACTTGCGACTAGACTAACAGTATCGTAAAAACCATTTATACTTTTATAGTTACATTTTTAATGGTTAGTTAAAGGGAAAGTGAGCAACACATGACATCAATTCACACATTTCCCTTTAAAAATATATATGCATTGGCCTTGTAACTTGTAATTGATCTTCATATTACTTTTGTCTATATCTAATTTCCAATTCTCACTTGAATATTGAGTGCATGTGCTCTGAGGAATGTGTATTATATATTATATTTCGAAACTCTCGTTCCAGTTTCGCATCATTGCTTGCATGTGCTCTTTTATTCCTTGCCTTTTATCTTATCGCAGTTGTTGTGCTACAGTTCACCAAGATTTTCTTAATGTTGCCATGTGGCAAAGTTCCTGTCTGTATGCATTGTTGCACGTGTGCTCATGTATGAAAATAACTGTTTTTTCTCTGTACTGTATAGTCTGTCACTCTGTCTGTTAAAAATCTGAAACACTCTTTAAATCTTTCTTGCTTTCTTCCCATTTGTGTCTAGCTGTGAATGAAAGAATATAAAGATTGGCTAAAAATTCAAGAAAAATGTATTTTAGGTAACTACACTTGTAAATACGAAAGGACCCTCAAAAAAGAAAAAGGGTCGTTCGAAGCGTGCCCATGTCTTGGTCGCAGCGGTGGAAAAGGCGACGGAGAACATTTATTGAAAAAGGGGAACAAATCGCGCATGAGAACCCAGACATTAAACAGGAAATGTTGGCTGCCGTTGACGAAGTGCGAAAAACTGGGGAGGCGATGAGCCAGGCAGCTAGAGAGTTTGCGGACGATCCCTGTTCCTCTTTAAAACGAGGAAATATGGTTCGCGCAGCAAGAAATCTTCTTTCAGCAGTGACCCGACTTTTAATTCTCGCTGACATGGTGGATGTTCATCTTCTCTTGAAGAGTTTACGGGTTGTAGAGGATGATCTGGAGAAACTAAAGAATGCGTCCAGTCAAGGCGAGCTAATGGACAGCATTCGAGCTTTTGGTAGAAATGCGACTGAGTTGATGCAGGCGGCTGCCAAGCGGCAGCAGGAACTGAAGGATCCTCAGTTGAGGGATGATTTGGCAGCTGCTCGTGCACTTTTGAAGAAGCACTCCACCATGCTCCTCACAGCATCCAAAGTATACGTGCGTCACCCTGAGCTGGCCGCTGCGAAAGCCAACAGAGACTTTGTATTTCGTCAGGTGTGTGAGGCAGTAAATACCATTTCGGATGTGGCACAAGGGCGTTCCGGAGTCGGTGGTCATCCGTACGACGGTCCTGGAGAGTTGGCTGCAGCTTTGGATGATTTTGACGAAAGAATTATCATGGAGCCAATTTCCTATAATGAGGTCCGCACACGGCCCTCTCTAGAAGAACGACTCGAGTCAATAATTAGCGGGGCTGCGCTCATGGCGGATTCATCATGCACTCGGGATGAACGACGGGAGCGAATTGTCGCAGAGTGCAATGCTGTGCGTCAAGCTTTACAGGATCTCCTTTCAGAATACATGGCTAATGTAAATAAATATATAATTAGACAGCTAAAATATGTGACTTTTTAAGCCCTTCATTCCAGTCGTAATTGAGCTATTATTAGAAAGCATTTAGGCACACATTGTAGTTTTTCAAGTGAATCTAAACGATAAAACCAAAACATTTCAAAATTGTAGATTGGGAAAAAAGACCGTAGCGAGAATTTGGAACGAGCGATTGAGCACATGTGCCGGAAGACAAGGGACTTGAGACGTCAGTTACGGAAGGCTGTGGTGGATCATGTTTCTGACAGGTAGAATGCCACTTCACTCACTTATTCTCTTAATCCGACAGTTGTGTTTTACTACTACTGCTCATGTCATTCCATTTCATTATTAATGCATGTCTATTTTACGTATGTATCCGCATTTGTAATTTTTTATACAATTTTTTATAGCTTTTTGGAAACGAGCGTTCCACTTTTGGTCTTGATTGAAGCAGCAAAAGCGGGTAATGAGAAGGAGGTTGAAGACTACGCACAGGTTTTCACCGAGCATGCCAACAAATTAGTTGAGGTGCGTGACAACGACAACAACTCAATCATGGGTTTGAATCTCTGAGGTTGAATGTAAATCCACTCGGAGATGAAATTGAAATCTTGACATTTGAAAATACGAGTGTCATTTTTCCCCTGCTGAATTAAATGAATGAATGAATGAGTTCTTTCACATTTATGCTTTTGAATGTTGTAGGTTGCAAATCTTGCGTGCAGCATGTCAGGGAATGAAGATGGCGTAAAAATGGTTCGTTACGCGGCATCTCAGATTGAGAATTTATGCCCACAAGTAATTAACGCAGCCAGAATCCTGGCAGCGCGCCCAAAATCGAAGGTTCGTAGTCAAAAGGAGCGTAAAAATGGCTTTGCTTATCTTCTTTAAAAAGATGCAATCATTTTTTTTACATTAATTTATTGTTTTGCTTTCAACTGTAGCGACAGAATAAAAAATTACTTACACATTTAAAAATATTTTCTTTAATACAAAAGGTTGCCTTGGAAAATATGGATGTATTCCGTGAGGCTTGGGAAAACCAAGTACGCATTTTGACAGAAGCTGTAGATGATATTACTACAATTGATGACTTTTTGGCAGTTTCCGGTACGAATTTTTAACTTGTTGTGATAGAGCATTGCTTACTTTTGAATGTATTCCGTGAGGCTTGGGAAAACCAAGTACGCATTTTGACAGAAGCTGTAGATGATATTACTACAATTGATGACTTTTTGGCTGTTTCCGGTACGAATTTTTAACTTGTTGTGCAAGAGCATTGCTTACTTTTGTTATTACTGTTGATATTATTATTATTTTTAAACTTAACGTGAGAAATCATCAAGCGTGACGGTGACAAATTGCTCTTTGCAGAAAATCATATACTTGAGGACGTAAACAAATGCGTGCTGGCACTTCAAGAAGGAGATGCAGACTCGTTAGACCGAACCGCTGGAGCAATCCGTGGTCGTGCGGCAAGGGTAGCTAATGTTGTAACCGCTGAAATGAGTAATTATGAACCAGGGATTTACACAGAGCGAGTGTTGGAGGCTGTTAAAGTTCTCCGTGATCAAGTTATGCCCAACTTTGCGCAACGAGTGGAAATTGCTGTGGAGGCCTTGTCATCCAATCCGTCTAAGGACGTTGATGAAAATGAATTTATTGACGCTTCAAGGCTGGTGTATGATGGCGTACGAGAGATACGTCGTGCCGTTTTGATGAACAGGGTAAGTTGAGAAACAGACACAAAAGTATTTTCATGTGTTACAGTTTTTAATAAGTTAAATGCCACAAATTCTCGAGTGCCAAAAAATACCTGTTCTTGTTTTTTGACTGTGTAAAAAATTTGTTTAGGCCGATGATGAGCTGGACCCGGAAGATGTTGAGTTTGATGAACATTACACTGACACACGTAGCAAATGTAGGTGAAATTCATCCAAGCATCGCATTTTTTAACTTTGTTTTAGCCGGATGAATTTAATTGACATTTATGAATGACATGTTGTATTTCTACTTATAGCAAGCGCCCATACTGGAGATCATATTGTTGATGAGTATCCCGACATCAGTGGCATCACAACGGCGAGGGTATGCAAACACATTATACAACAGACAATTTGCTTTATTTGTACAAGTACAACATTCAAACCTTGTTCATGTAAACTTGCAGGAAGCTATGCGCAAAATGACGGAAGAAGACAAGCAGAGGATTGCACAGCAAGTGGAGAGCTTTAGAACGGAAAAGCTCAAGTTTGACAGGGAAGTAGCGAAATGGGATGATACTGGCAATGACATCATTGTCCTTGCAAAACACATGTGTATGATAATGATGGAAATGACTGATTTTACAAGGTACATTAGTTGTTTGGATAATCTGTCAATGTGCCAATATGTTTAATGGTTGGTATCCCTCAAAAACAATTTTTTTCATTGAATTGTCTTAACAGGGGACGTGGGCCTTTAAAAACCACCATGGATGTTATTAACGCTGCGAAAAAGATATCTGAGGCGGGTACAAAGTTAGACAAACTCGCCCGACAAATTGCTGACCAGTGCCCGGAATCCTCGACAAAGAAGGACTTGCTTGCTTACCTGCAAAGAATTGCCCTTTACTGCCATCAGCTAAACATAACCAGCAAAGTAAAAGCGGACGTGCAGAATATCAGTGGAGAGCTGATTGTATCTGGGGTAAGGAGATATTATTAATATTGTTATTATTATTATTATGATCCAAGTTCCCTTCTATCGATCCAAACATTTACTCTCATTACTAGTCCCATTTCCTCCGCTCTTTCATCCATTATTTATTTATTTAACGTAATTACAGCTTGACTCTGCTACCTCATTGATCCAAGCCGCAAAGAATCTAAATGAACGCAGTCGTGTTGACAGTGAAAGCATCCTACGTTGCTTCTACGAAATATCCTCGCCAAGGAACTGTATCGGTAAGAGAAAAAAAACAATTTGCCACTTTTTTATAATCATCATCAATCAAAAATGTCAGTTATGTACATTCATTTTTCACACACTTCATTACTCATAGAGATACATATACGTACCAATATACCCACTTACCTTTTCTGAAATAACAGTCCTCTTGAGAATGCATTAGCATACCATACCGTTATCCTTCATTAACGAATGAATTCCAAACATTCTAACGTTTCCAATGTAACATTTCTTTTACGCGCTGCTACTATCAGGAAAATTTTTTTTGGAGTATGAATAGTATATATGGTTTGGGAAATTTGGGAAGCTTTTTCTCTTCGTTTCGCCATTACTTTTTGTTTTCAGCTCATTAGGAAGTCACAGAGACAGGCTTTGACAGGCTTGATCCATCCCAATTCTATTTCCCTATTACGTCTACATATTCCATTCTTTACGGAGTTAATCTGGTATCCATTATTTACATAGTTTTTTTGTCGGTGCTTTTTCTTCAAATGTTTAGTTAGTAATAGTTGATGTTTTCTGTAACAATGTATTATTATAATGTCACAATTAATACCTTTTGGGTACACATATTTTTGCACAAATTGTAGTAGTAAAATTTAACCGACTTACCAAATCACCGTGTAATCAGTCGCCTAAATCATGGACTGATGAATATATGAGTTTATGCATATGCATACTACGTGTGCTATTAAATATTTGTGAATTCTACTACTGTTTTGTGTCAGAAAATGTCAGAGTAGATCCTTTCCTGACATAATGTGATCCTTGACAAAATGTGTAATTAACACGAGTGATTTTATGTAAAGTGTTGTTTTTTTGCAATGTTCTGGTATGTCAAGTCTACTAATTTTTGATGTTTTGCACATTATTGCTATTTTTACAGTTGCCTATTGTTGTCTGGAAGATGAAAGCTCCTGAAAAGAAGCCTCTTGTCAGACGTGAGAAACCTGAAGAAGTACGAGCCAAGGTAAGACGAGGATCTCAGAAGAAACCACAGAATCCGATCCAAGCACTCAGCGAGTTCCAAAGTCCTGCTGAAGCAGTTTAAAGAAAAAAATGTCCATCATCGACAAGGATACTTTAAAATTGAAAGTTTTAATCCTTCAAAAAATTAACAAAAACTTTAATTAAACAATGGCATACTAGATTTTTTAAAATACACACTTGTACGTAGTAGCGTATAAACAGAGTTTTAAAAAAGATGAAAAGAATATTATTTGAAAAGGTTAATAATGTAAACTGTCGCCAGTAGCAACAAATTGATAATTTTTATGCAAGCGAATCTTTTTCTCTAGCGCACATTATTAAAAGAGTAAAAAAACTATTAGCATAGGCGAATACGATTGAGTTGATCTCCATTCCAACAATTTAAATTTTCACATGAAGGTGTTTCAAACTGTATTTTAAAACGTATAAAATATATCTTATTATATAGCAGAAAATATTATCAAGGTAAAAATAGTAATCTATAAAGGTGTAACACTGGTCATTAGAGAAAGAGTTTGTGGGTGGTCGAATTTAACAAGAAGAAAGAAGGCTAATTTTTAATCTGTTAAGAAAACAAGAAATTTAAAAAATATATACTTTACCTAAAACAGTTATATTTTAGGAAAGGCATTATTCCTGTCATTAAATATTATTATGACGTGTGACTTGTCACTATACCGGTTTATTTTATTCCCTTTCTTGAAACAGAGAGAGAGAAAGAATTATGTAAAGTGCAAATTTTATGAACTTCCATACAATTTTAATGATTATATACCAAGAATACAATTTTATAGTACACAAGAATTCTACAAAATATTATAACTGAATTTAAATAAGTTACTGTTACACAAAAGCACGGTAAAACGGCGTAAACATTACATTTTCTGTGAAGAAAACGTGGGTGAATGGAAAAAAAGTTTCCTATATATCTTCAATAATTATACACATATTTAGGATGGAAAAAAGGTTTTGAAAAATTAATAGGCATGTCGTGTTTGTGTTTCTACTAATTATTGTCTGTATTACTTGTACGTGTAACAAAACATGAAAGTAGCCTAACAACAGTATATTATTTATTTAAATTGTAAGTAATATTTTTAGCCATGTAACAAGAATTTTTAATGTAAAATCAAAATGAAATAATATTTATTAGAAAAAGCTAGCGTAGAATTTTAAGATTATCAATATTATCATGTTGGAAATGGCTAGGTTTGACTTAGAAATGGATGCCTCTAAAAATTACTAGAGGCAAAATGAAGGCAGATTAATATGTTGTCATGGAAAACAGATGAAAAGACACATATTTTTCGGAGGGTTGAAGCAGCAGAAACTGGGGTTGAGATGGGTTTGAGTTGGTTGTATGTTTTAAACCTTAAAATCTGTGTTAAAATATCTTGTCGCTTGTTCTCATTAACTAGTATTATTACTAATTGTTCAACTAAATCTGTTGAGTTTGCATTGCTGTGTTATAGAATAGTATTGTGCATTGTCGTGTCATTTAATTTATTCAACCCTTCTGTTAACCTTTCATACTTTTTTGCATTTCATATATAAGTTTAAGTTTAACGCGTGAAGAAAATGAAAGAGAACTAAAGATTACTTCTCGTGCATATTCATTGTTTTTATAGTAGTATTACTGTTTTTATGCATTTATTTTGTATACTTGATGATGATAAAGATGTAAGAGGTGCGTCCGTAAACATTTATTTTTTTGATAATGTAACAACATTATGTTATGCAGGTTGGCTTCTTTTTTTTAAAAAAAAATACTGTTTCTTTAATGGTAATGGTAACCAAGCAACTTACATGTGTCTATCTATTAATTGCAAAAATAGAACTTTTTCTTCGTGATTATTTTCTGTTGGAGTGAATGGGGCTGAATGAGATTTACATACTACTTACACATTATTGGTATACATTGAAATATTATAAATATATATCTAAAAATATCTATCCACGTATTCAAGCATCTATTTATGAAGACGGGGCGAGTCTGAAAAATTGTAATTTATCGAAGAATATACTATATAAAATAATAAAAACATTATTTGAAACTGATAAAAAAATAATTTTTTAAATGACTCATTTGCATTATCTCTCCATCGATTCAGTTCATTTTCTCTTCTTCTGGTTCTTCGAGGCGCACAACTCCAACTCTACTTTTCTTAAACCTAATAAAAAATAAATGACATTTTTAACTTGAAAAGAATCTGATAAAATGTTGGCATTTTCAATTGAATTAACTGTTTATGACGCTTACCGGCATCGCAGAATGTAGCACAATCAAATGAGCAGCTATTCAAGTACAAAACTCCATTGCTAGCGCAAATGTAGTCGACTTCATTGGTGCACTCGCAGGATGGGCAGTTTCTTGGAGGAGGTGAGCCTAACTGTGGGGTCTCTGAATCAGTAGGGAATCGTACCACTGACGAGGATGAGTTATTCACAACGGCTGAATTCGGAATAGGTGCAGCAGCTACTCCTCCTTGAGGAATGGTTATTCCTACCGATGGCGTAGGAACCCCTTGTCCTGTAGTTGGAATAAAGGAAGTTTCTTTGGGAACCAGTGTTGCAAAAATTTCATTGTCAGTTAGTGGCCTCTCTGGAGGGATTTCAATGGGAGGAAGGAGAGGGATAGGACTCTGAAGGGATATTCTGCGAAGGGGTGAACTGTGAAGAGGTTGGCTGTGAAGGGATGGGCTGTGAAGAGACTGGCTGTGAGGGGATAGGCTGGGAAGGGATGAATGGAGGAGAAGCCGAATTTTTTGGTGGTGGTGGACGACGTGGAGGTGGAGCATTCGGCAAGGGTGATCTGTTAAAAGGAGGAATCAAATCCCGTGGTGGCTGTTGCGGCCCACCGAAATTGTTGTTACCAGGCACCGTTGATTGCTGATTTTGATGCGGCGCTGGTCTGCGTGGTCTTAATGTTGGAAATGAAGCAGAAAGAGCTGGAGGTGGAAGAAGATCCTCCGCTGGAAAACGAGCAAGAGGAGGTGAAGGGGGTCCACTGGCTACAGGTGCCGTTAGGAGGTGGAGCATTCGGCAAGGGTGATCTGTTAAAAGGAGGAATCAAATCCCGTGGTGGCTGTTGCGGCCCACCGAAATTGTTGTTACCAGGCACCGGTAATTGCTGATTTTGAGGCGGCGCTGGTTTGCGTGGTCGTAATGTTGGAAATGAAGCAGAAAGAGCTGGAGGTGGAAGAAGATCCTCCGCTGGAAAGCGAGCAAGAGGAGGTGAAGGTGGTCCACTGGCTACAGGTGCCGTTCCTTGGCGTTTTACTGATGATGATGTCATGATTGCAGTGGAAAATGGACAAATTAAACCGCACGAAAATAACAGTTGGAAAACCACTACTGGGCCCACTGCGTGGTCGTAATGTTGGAAATGAAGCAGAAAGAGCTGGAGGTGGAAGAAGATCCTCCGCTGGAAAACGAGCAAGAGGAGGTGAAGGGGGTCCACTGGCTACAGGTGCCGTTCCTTGGCGTTTTACTGATGATGATGTCATGATTGCAGTGGAAAATGGACAAATTAAACCGCACAAAAATAACAGTTGGAAAACCACTACTGGGCCCATCCCTACGCCTTGTTTCTGGCGAACCATTTTGGGGCAAAATGATACTCTTTTCAAGAAAACTTGGTACAATTCACTGAATAAAGCAACACCTTTTTTAAGAATGCCTAACAATCGTTTCTTCGGCAGATAAATAAAGAGTTGAGTAAAACTTAGAAGACGCACACAGTTCTAGCTAAAAATAACAACTGCAAGAACACTCATTCATTTTTGCTTTCACTTTTTCAGCAGTCGTGCTAAATGGCATCCTGTTCTACTGCAACATTTGTACAACATTGTTGTTGTGCGTTGCATGGGTTACAAATGACTTAAATGACAGAAATATTATTATTATTACCATCTACTTCTACTACCTTTCATTACCATTCGATTCCTTGACTGTGCGTGTATCTGGGTTTTGTCCCAAGTGGCGAAATTTGGAAAGCTTAGACCTTAATCAGAATAGCGATGATGATAAAGAAGTGTGTCACCGCACATGACAGTACACATATACTCGTTGTTAAAATGGAAATTACGTTCTTTACTCACAATACGATGCATGTTTAAAGGTGAAATCTCAACAAGAGCATACGTCAACTAAATCATATCTTGAACAACACATATCCTCATATAAAGTACTTATTAAGCCATTTGTAAGCAAATTGAGAAAGGACTGCGCCTAATTAGTATAATGGCAAAACCTAAGATGATGATGACAAATGCGGTTTGAAAGGGAGTGTTTTTATAATTTACTATGTTCCTAGTGCTTGTATTTATACTTAATTTTGCTGGTCATTTCTAAAGGAATCCAACGACAAACCTCGGGTGGGAGGCCGGAAAACGTTATCACTCATAATTACGGTAGACAATAAAATATGCAATGATGATAGAAAAAGAACTTTTATTCGACGAATAAAATATGACACAATAAAAAAATACTGGAGGAGATTTGGTACTTTTTGTTTTTAAATCATTGTTCGCTGCAATTGCAAATCATCACATTTCTGTATATTTAAAAAGTGTTTGAATGCAAAAAGAGTGTAATTAATTATTGCATATTATTCCAAAAATGCCAGATTTTTTAATTCTTCATCTTCCAGTTGAAGATTACTGTTAATTCGATCGCGTCAGAAATGTAAGATTTTAAAAGAATAATTATGCACAGAATGTGAGCTTGTACAATGAATATGCTGGTAATGATAAATTTTGGCAATGAACTTCGTTGAATGTAGAATCATATGTGCACCTATTTTTAGGTGTATCAGAATTATGAAATGAATGATAATGACGAAAACTATTAAAAATTGCATAAATCGGGGTACGGGTCATATTCCAGCGATTACACACGTAGCAAGATTATTATTTATTACCGCATACTATATCCATACTATTCCATACCTTTAGCCCAAGAACTTTGTTGGGGTTTTACGGTACTATTTTCGCTTTCTGCCTCTGACGACGAGACTAGCATCCCCGCAAAGGCCGCAAATGCAAACGGAGAGCTGAGAAGGCCGAATTGGGTAAACAAACTCACATAGTGGTTTGATTGAGGTGCTACTTTTTTAAATTAAACTATTAAATTAAATTAAATTAAATTCGCTAACAGTTCAATTATAATACTCAGTTTATAGTTTTGCTATTAAAAAAAATATTATTGCTCCTTTCCGCTGATTTTTTTAATCAAATAGGAGTTCGAGTTGTGCGTGCAACTAGTGGCAGTAAAGACAAACAGTGAACAAGTACAAGATCAAAACCAATAACTATTAAAATTCAGGTAATAACGAACACAGTAATTGTTTTAATATTTTTGCTTTCAAAATTAATTTGTAGATTTGTGCTTGCGTAAATATT
>JAANSP010001287.1:0-16017 GCA_036850745.1 Homidia socia
TTTATTTTTATGCTGTTGTGTGTATTCTTGGTAATCTGTCGACGTTTTCTCTTGCACTCTGTCTATTTTGCGTAATAATAAGAGGAGGAGGACTAGAAGAGAAGAGGCGAGTACGAGGAGGATGATGATGATGAGGAACAGGGATATGCTCAAGATTTTTTAATCGAGATAAAAATAATATGTAGATACATAGATGCTTGGCAGATATGCAGATGGATGGATGGATGAAATAATAATGCTCATTGTGTCAGTCATGAACATGATGATCATCATCATCATGTTGCTATCTACCATGTACTCTTGTCTGTGTACTTGACTTGCTACTATTTATTTGCCACTGCTGCTGCTGCTTCTACATTTTTTTCGCAATGCATGCATAATAAATAGATTATGGTTGTTACGTTGTTGTTTTTTTTTTCATAAAAAAATAAAAGTTGGCTACCAGTCTGTTTTATAATAAGGTAGACAGTTGTTGTGTGGTGGAATGGAGGGAGATATATATATTTTTACATGGGCATTGGAAAAAGAAGCGTTGTAAAAAAAGAGCAAATCAGAACGAGAGGGAGCGTTTTTATCCTCAAATGTACACACAATGAAGAAAAAAATGCATTGTTGTTGTTGATGGCTGTGGAATAAATGTATATAAAGAAGAGAAGAGGAGAGCAAGCAGAGCACATAAATTTTTTGCTTTGTGTGTAGAGCAAACTTTATTTTAAGGGAAAAAAAGTTTTGGTTGTTGTTTTTTTTTTCAAAAAAATAGCATCAAACTGCATTGATATTGAAAGCAACAAAAATAAATTCAGTACACAGTTTCTTATTTTGGGTTACTTTTCTTCTTCTTCTTCTGCTGTTATAAGTATTGTAAAATATTTTTGTACATTTTTAGGGGTTATAAAAAGAGAGAAAAAAACGCGTGCCTTGCTATGCCATGGTAAATACACACACACAAAACAACAATAATAAGCAGCAACACTAGCACTTCTTTTGGGTACGGTTACGGTTTGATATCGTTTCAAGTATGTGGATAGATACAACAGATATATAAATATAATTATGTACATAAGGTAGGTAGACATACGGCATATAAATATTTTTACAGGATCTGGCAATGGCGATGTTGTTGGCGATGGCGATGATGATGATGACGACGACGACGAGTACACAGCGAGTCAATAGTCATGTTATAAGAAGAGCCAACAGGCGAGCAGCATTCAATTTTTTTTTCATTGTAACCCAAGCGAAACAGAATCTCGCTAGTTTGGAGAGCAGAGTTAAATTTATGGACAGAGTTTTGCTAGTTTGAGGAACAGTCTACTTTTATCCCTTCGAAGAACCCACTCACACACAAGTCGCAGTGGTAGTAGTAGTAGCGGCATATTAAGAGAAGCAACTTTGTAAAAAAAAAGTTTTTTCTGGAATTTTTATTTTTTCCCCTTCTTTATAACTTTACTTACTGCTGCTGCTGCTGCGTATTATTATTATTTTTTGTTATGTTATATATATTATATTAATATGTATGTATATGGATGGATGGATGTACATTGTACTTCTTGAAAAAAAAGTACAAAAAGCTTGTCTCGTTCGTCTTTCTTTTCTTCTTCTTCTTTGCTGCTGCTGTTGTTGTTGTTCTTATAAAATATAAATATGGTTGAAAATTGGAGTGCAAAGAAATTTCTACTGAAGAAAACATTGCATTTGGTTCCTGTGAAATGATATGGTTGGTGGTGGGTTTTTTTGGTAGAGTATAAATGAGCATTTGTTGTCGATAAGAATAAGACAGAAATAAATCAATATCAATTGAATTATCATTTCGCATTTTTTAAACACGATAAAATTTGTAGCAGAGTTAATTTTGCAACCGTCTGCTTACTTGCAAATTTTTAAATAAGCATTTGTACATTCTATTTATTCCAGTGTTTTTTTTTGCTTTAAGCTCACTGTTTTTCAATATTTTATGCATATATGGAGGCTAAAACCCGGCCTTATCGCGCCCTGTCTTTCTTCACAGCTTTAAAAGCAACTGTTTTCTATTTTGAAAAAAATATGTATATAATCTACCATATTAACCATATTTCAAGAAAATAATTTTGCCCAGAGCAAAAGGAACAAAAAATAAGGAATAGAGGAGCAAAGGGAAAAAAATGTATTTTTATAATTTTAAAGACATGCATGTACACATACAAAGTCTCATAAACAGACAGACACACTCATACCTACTTTGAAAAGCTATTAAAGCAGTTTTTATAAGAATCCCTTTCTCTCATCCTCATCATCATCACCATCACCATGATGATGATCATCATCAATCCCCTGACTTTGACTATGACTGCTAGGCAAACTTGGCTTGCCTTGAATATTATCATCATTATTATTATTATGCATGTTGAAAATAAAGTGGACACTGTCTACTTGTTAAATTCTGACTTTTGCTTAGCTTGACTGACTGCTCTTCATAGCAATAATAATAATAGTGAACAAAGTACATGGCCAAAAAAGGTAGCTAACTTGTCTTTGGTTTATTTCATTGCGCGCTCTTCTTAAGGCATGCAAACATTGTCTCTACTTACAACAAAGTATAAAACCTCTTTCTACACTTTGTCCGATGCTGCTGCTGCTGATAATAATGATGATGATCAAGATAATATTATTTTTTTATTAAAAATAATATTTGCTTACATATCCGTCTCAAAAACGTTTTTAAATGCATCTGCCTTTCATATAAACTATGTAATGTGTATTTTTCTACTGCTTCTTTTTTTTTCTCTCTCTCTCTGGTATTTCTCATGACTCATGTCATTCATATCCCATTATTATTATTATTGTACACAACATGCTACTTTAACACTTCCGCTTTTACATTGAATATTTGTGCTGGTGCTGTTATTGAATTTATTGCTGAGATATTATTATTATGATGTATTGACATAATAATATTTTATTGGGCATTGTTCAACTTCACAGGATAAAAAAATAGTGCTGCAACTACATGTTCCTTTCCTCCTAATCATGCCTCTATACTTTGCGAATTTTTTTTCAACAAGTACAATTTTCTGCACTTATTTGCGTCAACTGTGTGATATTTTATTATGAGCACATGATGATGATGATGATCATCATCATCACCATGTACCTACTGGCCTTGCTACTGACGATGAGTGACTGTGTCAACGTCAGTGCAGCGGCAGAAATAATTATTGGCTATGATGATTATGATTTCAGGAATGCATACAAATCCTACCTGTTATACATTATTTATTACGCTATTAAAAATGCTGCAGCATGATCTCAAAAAGTGCCTACACCTTGGTATATGTATGTGCATAATAATAATATTTAATGGTCGTATATTCTTCATTTTTTGCATCATTTTGATAATGAGGATGATCAGCAAGAGCTGCTGCGTTTATCTATCTAGTAGAGAGACTGCTAGGAGATAATATTTACTACTAGAAAACGTTGCGCTTATTTATCTTCTTGAGAAGGGCATCACCACCACCACCACCGCCATCATCAATATCATTTTCTTAAATCTTTATGCTTGCCAAGAGAGTGTAGTAACATTTGGTTAGTTATTGAAGCACTTGCATAGTTTGCAGCATCAATAAGTAGCAGTAGTAGTAGGTGTGTGGTTGGTAGTAAAAGTGCAACTCTGCAAAGTTATGCAGGCTATGCAATAAACGAATGTGGTGGAAAGGAATAAAAATTGAAAACATGTTTCTCTTGTGAAACGCACAAGAGCAGCAGCAGCAGGAGGATGAAAAACATTTGAAATAATTCTCATTTTTTATTGTTATTATGCGATGTATATAAAAATCAAAAAAAAAACTTTTTCTCACTGGGGACGGTAGTAGTAATAATAATGATCGTAGTAGTTGTTGTAGTGGTAGTCGTAGCAGCTTCACATGATTCAACAATTTTAACAACATTCACAGTTATCATCATCGCCATTCATTTATCAGGGCAGGATCGACGACGACGCGACGGTGCGGTGCGGTGGTGGTGATGCGATCATGTTTGATGATACGGATCAGCTCTCAGCAGCCAACCTCAAAGAAGAAAAAAGGAGGAAAGATTATGATCATCATCATCGTGTGCGTGTGTGTATTTACAAGCAAGCAAGTACAGTATAATGGTTTAATAATATTGTGCACATTTTTTTGCAGATTTTCGTATAAAAAGGAAGCAGGAGAGACGAAGAAAAAATGCTGAAATAAAAATTGTAATGTTTTTTTATATAAATAATATTATATTACGCTTATCTTATATTCCATTACAGTTTATGTTATGTTGGATCATGTTGTGGGCTACACATTTACAATGTAAAAAAATAGTTTTTATTAAGAATGCAAGTTGTTTGGTGGTTTGGTTTGTAAAGGTTATGTACCTACCCACCTTCCTATCTACTGACTGAATACATGTAGATTTTTATTAAGAATGCAAGTTGTTTGGTGGTTTGTAAAGGTTATGTACCTACCCACCTTCCTATCTACTGACTAAATATATGTAGCTTTTTTTCTACATGGGAATGGAATGAAAAAAAAATCTGCAAATGCCAAATTGATTTTTGCTGAAAGAAAAACAACACATCGTGGCTGAACTGTAAATAGAGTATATATTTGCTCAAGTTTTAAATTTATTCGTACAATATATTTTTTTTGTATCAGAGTGTATTTTACAGGCGATTATCAGTCATCGTAACTTTTATAGTAATAATCTCTTGTTGCTACCTACTACTACGGTTCCGTCCGTCCGTCCGCCGCCATATTATTAATGTGGTGGTGATGAGGATGATGATTGATTAGTGATTAGGTTTTATATAATATTATTATACACTTTTATAATGTCTGCTTTTCAATAAATTTAAAACATGGATATTTCTGATGATGATGATGATGTAAAAAATCGCCTGTCACTCAGCAAGTTGCAAAATAAGTTTTTTTTTTCAGTCGTCAGCCAGAGATTTGTATATTTTTTCCTGCCTTGTTTATTATTATTTTTACATATTTGCTTTGTTTCATGAAAAAAACGCAAAATCAGCCTGTTTTCAAATAAATGCAAACATTGATGAATTGCGAATACCCACTTGGGTTTTTTTTCGCTGATAGCACAGCACAACCACCACCGCAACGACAATGATTAAAATGTGATGACTAAATGATTTTTATGATCAAGATGAAGAACTGGGCAGTTGCACATTTTTTTTGTACTGAGAAAAAAATGGGTTTGGATTTTTTTGCCGATCAAGATGATAATGATGATGATCAATTGAATTGGACACTCAGTCCTTTTCCTTTTCGCATGGATGTGTCTCCACATGAGGGACAATTTGCATAACCATCATTTTTTGTAAATGAGTAAATGGTAAGTGCATTTTTTGCTGTTGTGCTGATGGTGTTCTTCTTTTGATAATCAATATTTCGCCTTGCACTTGTGCCAATTGGTATCTAGCTATGCATGCATGTGTATGCCTATAAATGTCGGCAGGTTTGTAATTTTGAAGACTTTGTACTGCAGTAACAGTCTCTATAGATGCTTCAACAAGTTGGTCATGTATTTTATATGTGATATTAGGTGCTCCCATAGTACAAATTGTTATTTAGCGTCAGGCATGGCAAGGACTTTGATCAAGGTGAATGAATACAAAACGCAAAAGCAAAGCGAGAACGATGCTGATGATGATGAACGGATGACAAAACGGCAAGGATGCATGTAAAACGGCTGCTTCATCTTGTGTGTAGGTTGGTAGTTGGTAGGAGTAGGAAAGCGTTTTACATTCATCATAACATTGATCTGGCGGTTCGATAAAAGAACGGATGATCAAGTTGTTGCCACCAATGCGCTATGCTGCCATGCTGGATGATGACACTAAATATTTGTTCAGCAGTTAAAAACGCATTTGGCGGCTTTGTAAAATCTTGGAATTTTTTTTTTCAATTTCATTCATTTTATCAGCAAAAATAAAATAAAAATACAGTTCAGCTTTGGGCAACATTATAAACCAGTGAGACTGCATAGCATGCTAATTTATTTAAAATTGCTGATTTTCTGCTGATGGTGACTGGTGATGGTGGAGGACGACGAAGGAGGATGATGCTCCCAATGAGAAAATGAGATGCTCTGAGCAAGACGCCAGGTCGGAGGGAACAAGGTGGGATTTGCATATTTAACAGGAATTTTACGTTCAATTTGGTTTGTTAAGAACAGAGTTTATACATGCACCAAAAATGCACACAACCAAGTGGAATGATGGAAAAAATTGTAGGTGAGGAATATGGTAAAGTGGGAAAATGTTATGAGAGCAGAGCTGCATTGACGATAGTGATCGGTGTGTATAAATCTATTGCAACCAGTAAAAAATATTGAAAATCATGATGAGTTTAGCATGTTTTATCCATGTCTCATAATAATACATATTTTACACACAAAAAGAAAATATTGAAAGTTATACGTGAAATTGAAGAACACAACAAATATTTGTTTATTGCCAGTTCCCTCTGCTGAATTTTCCCTTAAACAGAGCAGATTTATTATTGGAAGGCCTAAAACTTGAAATAAAAATTTTGGATGGAGCAATCCCGCTTTTAACTTTGACAAGAAAAAAGCCGTTTATTTTTTAATTAAATTTTTCTTGCATCAAAACTTTTTACCACCATGCATATTAATAATAATGGTAAGTGGAAGCCGTAGCGTAAAAGCATCATCATGATAAAAAAAATTTCTGCCAACGATAAAAATAATTATGCAATACACCAGAAAATATAATATTAATAATAATCCCGTCAAACTTTTTTCCCCACGATTCACTATTTCTCCCTTCTATTCCCCCTCTTGTTAAATAAGTGGGCGGTTTGAGGAGGAGGTGGTAGTGGCGGCGTCGGCGGTGTGGGTAAATGGCAGTAAAGTTTTAAATTTTGCTGATATATAAACTTTCAAAAAAAATAACATAAAGAAAAAAAAGTTTCTTTAAAAAAGTTTCTACTAAATTACGGAATTTAAAGAGAAATAATGGCAAGTATCGTAGAAATACTTTTCCGGCTTTATTATCTAGCCCATTTCTTTTTCTTTTTACTTTTAAATAGCAAAGTATCAACTTTGTGTGTGTGTTTCTTTTCCTCCTCACTCAAAGTTGAAATGGTAGTGCATAGATAGACACACATACACATTCAACATGCATATAATGAAAACAAGTGGTGGTATATACAAAAAAGTTGTGCATTTATTTCTTCCTTTTCTCTTCCAACAATCAAGTTTGTCATTTTCCCCTGTTTTATGTACTTTTCTTCTAAGGTAATAATATTTCTATACTTGTAATCTTTCTTTTTCTTTCTTTCTCTTTCTCTGAATTCATTTCCTTTTATCTTTATCGCGCATGTAAAGAGAAGAGCACGCTACAAGAAGTAGTAGAAATGGCAGTAGTAAAAATAAGACGTCCAAGAGGAGGAAAAAGAAAAGCACAACTTGAAAATGAAATGAATTTCACCTGTTCTTCTTTCTTCTTCTTCTTCTTCTTGAATAATAATATTTCCTTTCTCAATAAAACCTTCCTCTTTGTACACACACACATACACTTGCACTTAAAAGAGAAAAAAGTGATGTGGTGGTACTGGTGGCGGTAGCAGTAGTTCTGTAGTAGAAGTATATACAGCGAATGGACAAAGTTTTCCTCCACAGAGTTTTCTACGCTTGTACCAAGAACAAGAAAGAACAAACTCCATCATGTTCATTCATAGAGAGAACTTGCCTACATGGAGTTGTAGTGGATGGTGGACACAACTTGAAAATGAAATGAATTTCACCTGTTCTTCTTTCTTCTTCTTCTTCTTCTTGAATAATAATATTTCCTTTCTCAATAAAACCTTCCTCTTTGTACACACACACACATACATTTGCACTTAAAAGGGAAAAAAGTGCTGTGGTGGTACTGGTGGCAGTGGCAGTGGCGGTAGCAGTTAGTAGTTCTGTAGTAGGAGTACATACAGCGAATGGACAAAGTTTTTCCTCCACAGAGTTTTCGACGCTTGTACCAAGAACAAGAAAGAACAAACTCCATCATGTTCATTCATAGAGAGAACTTGCCTACATGGAGTTGTAGTAGATGGTGGGGATACAAGAGCCACTAACTGTGCATATACCTATTTACCAGTTAATTTTTAAGGGAGAACATATTTAAAAAGTAGTGGCTGGGCGTAAGTGTGTGTGTGTGTATATATATAGAATGCATGTATGTTTAATTTTCACAAGGAGAAAAAAACTTCTTTTTTTCCTTCAAGTTGACTTTACTTTTTTTAATAGTTAATACACCGACGAGAAAAAAAAAGTTTTTTTTTATTCATTTTTAGTTTCAAACAGTTCAAAGAAAAAGAAATAAACTAACAGGAGATGCGTCATTTCTTGTTAAAGGGACAGTTTTGTTGGGGAAACTTTATAGTTAGTTTGCTGCATGCATACATGAGGAGGATTCATGCCTTAAATCAAGCGTAAAAAATATTAAAATTACAAAAGGCTTCCTTTTTATCATACTTTTAAGTATAGACGTCCCAAAAAAAAGGAGTTTTTTATGGGAAAAGTGAAAAAAGTATAGTAGTTTTTATGACAATCCTTCCCTTTTTTCTCCATCCTCCAACTTTCTTTTTTTACCTTCTGTTTTTATTTCCCTTCATTTAACTTTGCATGGCTTGAAATAATTAAGTTAAGATGTTATCGTCGTCATCACACTGATGATCATGATGAGATGGTGAAATAAAGCAATTACGACAGTTTGCATGGGCGGTAGAGTTTATTAATGACACAAGCTGTGTATTTTTATAGTCAAAAGGAGTGATACACAAGTTGGTAGCATTTTTTAAATACTTTTTGAAACTTTTTTTAAGCATGTTTCTTAAAAAAGAACTTGAATGAAACGAAACACATTTTCTTCAAGAAAAAATATATACAAGTCTTTGGAACAGTAAATTACATTTTTTACAGCAAATGTAATGGCAATACTACAGTGCTGTTTCTTTGTAAACGGAATAATTTTCATTGACACTTGTTTCAGGAAATGGTGAAAATAATGCGTAGCTGAATTGTACTCTTGATGTGGATATTTCAGTTTGTCGAGTTCCCTTCTCCTAATACGAGTTCAGCATTGATTCAGTCCAATTCCCGAAGATGACCCACTTGCTTGCACTTGGGATAAACGGAATAAATTTCATTGACACTTGTTTCAGGAAATGGTGAAAATAATGCGTAGCTGAATTGTACTATTGATGTGGATATTTTAGTTTGTCGAGTTCCCTTCTCCTAATACGAGTTCAGCATTGATTCAGTCCAATTCCCGAAGATGACCCACTTGCTTGCACTTGGGACAGGCTTGGAAATCCGTGTAGAAAATGACCTTTTGTTTTAAAAAAATAAATATTAGTAGTAAATTTTTTTTAGCTTTCTGCTGTCATAATTGTTTAGGTAATTATATAGCTATGATTAGTGGGGAAATTAAAGAGGAAACTAACTTTAGGATGTCGAGGACAAGGCTGTGCGACTCGTCCATTGGCCATCCAGAAGCCGCACGAGAAGCAAAAGAGGGGCGCTCCTTGTCTTAAGCACTGGTTGCACTGCATTGCCATGGAAGCAGGCTCAATGTCGCTTGTTCCTGGAGAAACTGGTTGATCACTTGTTGGAGAATTGTCAGCAGAGGATGAGGAAGATGTTGACGACGACGTGGACAAGTTGCGTCGTGGGAAAAAATATTCGCTGAAACTTGATCCTGTTCCTGAACCTGAAGTAAAGTTTCTAGAAATGTTGGAGTTTCCTGCCATGATTAAAGTGTAGAGTGCGAACCACTGGCAACTGTAAATAAGCTGATGTTTATATTTTTAAATTTAAAGCTTCTATTTAATCTTTCAGAATTTTTCGCAAACTGTTATCAATGGAATATGCTGTCCAACTGGAAAATGAAAATCACAAAGACAACTAGACAGTGTGATGATAAGTTGACGTGTATCTTTGTACATGCATGGAATCTGTCTTCTTTCCGAAACCAAAGTAAAATGAATGCAAAGGGTATAACTTTACACAGTACAGGTAGCTGATTCTACTTTCCAATTTAACTGCTACTATTTCTAAAAGCGCAGAGGACAATAAACTGTTTTACACACTGTAGCTATTCATTTTACATATTCAGCTAAATTAGTTAATTGGGTTAAAATATTTTTTTGGATCCTATAACCCAACTTCACTAAAACATGTAAATTGTCATTTAGGTATCATGGACCAAGGCATGCATGCGACTCTGGTTGATCGAATGCTTTATGCAGGAAAAGAAGCAAGCTTTTCTTCAGCTGGCTGCTACATCAGTCGTTCCAAAATTGTGACAACGGCAACAATGCAAAGTGGAAGAACATGATCACATTGATCACGAAGCTCATCATGTGCCCTCTAAACGAAACTGACAATTTACAAGAGTGTTCAATCAAAGCAGTGCAGTGTGTGGTGTGGGTAGGCTCACTCTGAAAAATTAAATGTTTCGCTCTCGCTTCGCTACTTTACAGCCTGTTTAGGTATTCATGGTCCCAAGACGCTGTCCAAGCTAGCGACACTTTTTTTTCCTTTTTCTTCTTGTGTCTATCTTTCGTTCCATTTCCCTACGCCATGCTGCAAATTAAATAAGTTGATTTGTGAGAAAGAACAAACAAGTTCATATATGGCTGGCCATTACTACACGCTTTTAAATGCATATTATTATAGGTATATTTAAGACAGAGCAAAAAGTGGAAAGAAGCTGGGAGTTTAAAAAGTTTTTTTTATATTCTTCATGGCTGCAATGCTAGTATAAAAGTAGTAGTAAAAACGAACATAGTAAATGGTGCGGTGTAGCGATGGTGGTGGTGTGGCGTGGGGACTGAATTAAGACGGAGTAACATGGCATAATTGTTATGGGACACAAAAAGGAAAGAAAGGAGAAGTAGAAGAAAGAAACTTTTTTTTCTGCGCCTTGCTGCTCCTTTAAACAAAAAGAAGTTGCTAAAGAGTCAGGGAAACGGAAAGAGCGAGAGAGAGAAAGAGAGAGAGAATAAGTTTTCGTTTCTCTTTTTTCAGCGAAATGGCCATGCTGACGATGATGATGATGACGATGATGGTGGAAGTAAAACTTTTTTTGTTTAAGTTTGTTGCTCTTCTTCTATACTTGTTCTTGTGTAATAATAATGGGTAAATTTAGATTATTATGAAAGAGTTTAGTTGGTGGGTCCTGCTGCTGCTGCTTTGGCTGTTGTGACCCAACAGTTAAAGACAAAGTTTGTCGGTCGACCGACCCCTTCTTCCTCCTCCTCCTTCTCCTCCTAATACAAAAGCCCCCATTTCACTCCGACAGGGAAAAAAGGCAAACTTTTTTTCAGTCTTTTTCTTTTTATCTTCTTCTTACTTAATTTCAAAAGGATATTATCCTCTTTTAACAGAATTTATACAAGAGAAAAGGGGGAGAGAGCGCGACATCAACTTCCACTCGAGGAAAACTGGAAACAGTAATAATAATGGGTAAATTTAGATTATTATGAAAGAGTTTAGTTGGTGGGTCCTGCTGCTACTGCTACTGCTGCTTTGGCTGTTGTGACCCAACAGTTAAAGACAAAGTTTGTCGGTCGACCGACCCCTTCTTCTTCCTCCTCCCCCTCCTTCTCCTCCTAATACAAAAGCCCCCATTTCACTCCGAGAGGGAAAAAAGGCAAACTTTTTTTTCAGTCTTTTTCTTCTTCTTTTTATCTTCTTCTTACTTAATTTCAAAAGGATATTATCCTCTTTTAACAGAATTTATACAAGAGAAAAGGGGGAGAGAGAGCGCGACATCAACTTCCACTCGAGGAAAACTGGAAACTTTATCATCGCAACGATCGTGATCCTCCTGCTGTTGTGTTGTGGACAACGACGACGACGATGATGGTCATGGTGTTGCTTATTAAATACATTAAAGAAACATAATATATTATACAATGTAGGCTTTCTCATTCTCTCCTTTGATGGGAAAAAGGTGGTCCTTCACATGTAAGCTGACCACTACACATTATCGTCATTCATTGCAAGTTTTTTTTCAAAGAAAGAAAGAAACAAGCTAAATAAGTCACTACAGTTAATTAAGTCTTGGGAAATAGCGAACACGACGGCAACATAATATGCTCCATTTGGCATGACTAGCCCATCGCACCATCACCACACCGACTGCTGCTGCTGCTCCTACTACAAAAACAACTACTACTACAGAATACTTCATTTACTTTCAATTTCGCCAACACTGAGGGGGAAAAAGTTTGTTTTTGGACTTTCCTTCTTGTTGTTGTTTCTTTTTTGTTTGTAGCAGTAATTAACCATGGTCAAATTACCTAATGCCAATTACTTACTTGGGCTTCCCAACAGGCAAAGAAAATCTCCTTCTTGTCATCATCATCATCATCATCATGACGATCGTCGTGCTCATTTTCAAACAAACAAAAACTAATGCCCAGCAAGAAAGTAAAGTAAATGTGGAGATGGAAAAGAAAATAGTTTATCTTGGCAAACGCGCCACTCATCCAACTTGGAACATGCAGAGAACAAGATGGAATAGAGAGCTAGTAGTCGTGTGGGGAAAAAAACTAGTATGACTTGCTGTTGTGGAGATAATGATGATGATTGTTATTACAAAACTTTTTTTTTATTCCAGCAACAAAAAAAACACAGAAAGAAGAGCAGATAGAAAGGAAACAAGAGAGAATATTATAAAGGATCTAACAACACATATATATATTTTTTTCTCTTTCCAAGTAGCCATTTAGCTAACCAAAACTCTCTACCATCATCATCCAAATCGTCCTTCAAACTCCTCTTGTTTCATTAGCCAAACACATATATTTTTGTATTAAAAAATAACAAAAAAAAGTTTTTTTTACAAATTTAATAAAACAAGAAGAAAAGAGAGAGAAAAGTATCCATACATACATGACATATAAATAAACGTAAAACGGTATGGTGTTGGGATTGGTGCCGCAGGTCAATTTCTTTCTAGAGCTGCTAAACTCTTCAAAAAAAAAAAATAACAAAAAAAGTTTTTTTTACAAATTTAATAAAGCAAGAAGAAAGAAGAGAGAAAAAGTATCCATACATACATGACATATAAATAAACGTAAAACCGTATGGTGTTGGGATTGGTGCCGCGGGTCAATTTCTTTCTAGAGCTGCTAAACTCTTCAAAAAAACTTTTGTTTTTCTTGTTTTTTTTTCTCTCTCCAAAATACTTTTTTAAAGTACGTTCGTTTTTATCTCTCCTCTGTCTTTTCATAACAACACACAATAGTTTTGTAGATAAAATGTATAAAACTTTTGTTTTTCTTGTCTTTTTTTCTCTCTCCAAAATACTATTTTTAAGTACGTTCGTTTTTATTTCTCCTCTGTCTTTTGATAACAACACACAATAGTTTTGTAGATAAAATGTATATATGTATTTAGATAAAAAAAAACAAGATAACCATCAGTGTGTTTAATTATTTTAATGTTAATGCTAGCAAGTGTATGGTGATGTGATGATGATAGTGCTAAGCTTAATGTAAATCATTCCATATATTAAAAAAGTGCTACGTGTAATGCAATGACTCATTGAAAGTTTGATCCGAATTCAGAGAAAATGGAGGAGGGAAAGAGAGCAGAAAAAAGTTAAAAATGCGGAAGTAAAAATAGTGCTAAACTAAATGTAAATCATTCCATATATTATAAAAGTGCTGCGTGTAATGCAATGACTCATTGAAAGTTTGATCCGAATTCAGAGAAAATGGAGAAGAGAAAGAGAGCAGAAAAAAGTTAAAAATGCGGAAGTAAAAACAACAAAAAGCCCTGCTTGTTTTCTCTCAAGTAACATGAGAGTATAAGGCTGAGGGAGAGAGAGAGAGAGGAAGTAACAAAATACTTTTTTTCATTCCCCTTTGTAAACTGTAAACAAAAGAGTAGATAAAAAAGTCGAGAGAGAGTGTGTGTGTGTTTTGTTGCAAAAAGTATTTATAATAAAAAATGTACATAAAAATAAGAAAAAAGGGAAACAGGAAAACAGGAAAAGAGAGAATAAAAAGGCAACTGGAGACTTTTTACTTTGTCAGCGCGGGGATATGGTAGAAAGGAGAAGAAAAAGAAAAAGGGGAAAAAACTTGCTAATTTTGTAATGTGTGATGAGATGACGAGAAGGGGACGAATAACTTTTTTTTACATTTTTTTGATAGTCTGCATGTATGTGTGTGTGTATGTATCGTTTATTGGGCAGCGTGTAAAAAGTTGAAGAGACTGAAAGTTGGTGTAAGAAGAAGAAATAAAAAAAGTTTTTTTTGTTTTTTTTTTATTTTCTTCGGAGGAAAAAAGGCAGTAGTAGTAGTGATGATGGAGGTAGTGGCAGCATCACCTCCACAAGTTCTGAAAAAAATATATACACTAAACAGAAAACAAGTAGAAAAGAAGAAGAAAAAAAGTTATTTTCGTGGTGTGGCGTGGTGTTTAGGCGTGAAGAAAAGTTTTTTTTTCTTTGAAAAGTTTAATAAAAGTTGTTGTAAGTTTTGGTGTGTGCATGCATGCTAGTAGTGTGTAGTATTAGTGCCATGATGTAATGATGATGATGATGATGACGGCATGCAACTTTCTAAAAATAAAAAAAGTTGTTTGGTGGTGTTCACTCGCTTTTACTTGGTTGCTTGGTTCTCATGTCAAGTCAAGTCAAGTGATCGCTCCCCAGTGAAATGGCTGTTACGAAGGAGGAGGAAGAACAAGAAGAGGAACAAGATGGAAAAGAAAAGTGAAAAAGAAGTTTGTTTGCTGCTGCTGCTGCTTGTGCTATTGATGATGATGATGGTGGGGCAAGTAAAAGTGGTTTGGATGTTAAAGAGTGCCTGTTCCCCTATTTTGAGTTGTATTTAAAAGAAAGAAAAAAAAAGTTTCTCCTGTGAGCTTTCTTTCTTTTTTTGCTGCTTGCTATGTGCCAAGGTAGGCAGTTTAGAAGAAGAAGCATTAGATATATTATTGGGAAAGTTTCTGGTTTGCATTTAGGGGCGAAGAGAGATTAGAACGGGAAAGTATAGCGTAGCAAGACGAAGCAAATAGAAACAAATCAGAAAAGTCCCGTGACAAATGGTCAAAGAAATTCAAAGTGGTGGTGAGTTCAAGTAAATATTCGCTAAAAAGGAATCTGACCTCGTGTGTCAACCCCACCAGCAAAATGACACAATTTTTTAAGAAAAATTATTCCATTTCTAGAGAATTTAGTGGGTAAAAAGATACAAACAAGTTAATTAAATGGTTTATAGTGGAGCTGATGAAAGTGAAAAGAGCGTGAGTACAAAAAATGGAATGTAAAAAAGTAGTTAATTTTTTTATGAATAATATTTTGATTGGAAATACATGTGCCTACATTTTATTCCAAGAAATGGTTGAATTTTATCAAAAGACCAATAAAGTAGAACATTTATGTTTCTTTGTAGCTAACTTTAAGGATTAAACCATTATCATTATTTTTGCATTGCATAAGTTGCTAAAATGAAAAGCAAGGGAACAAAATAGTAGGCAGTAAACTAAGGGGCTTTACTGAGATAATTACAACACGTATTGCGTAACAAGCATATAGCCACAACTACCACAAACCAGCCGTCAACTCCCCAACTTGTCCCTTTGTCCTTCGCTCAGCGTTGTTTCAACTGATGACTACAATTCGGCCAGTTTTTGCCTTTTAACGAAGTACAACGGTTTTTAAATGAAAGGGAGAACTGAATATATATCGCATCTCATGTATATCTACATATTCCCACAATTTTTTTTTCTCGCAAAACCATCTAGTTCCGCGTACTACACAAGTACACACATACATACATGCATAACGCATAATGCGAGAGAGGCAACAAGCATGTTTACTGATTGTTGAATAACTCAATCATCAGCACGAAGGTCGTGTGCAAGTTGTCATTGAAAGGATGAGACTACACGTAAGAATAATATGCCTATGCAAACAAAGTACAGTGTTGTTGTCGTTGTCGTCGTCGT
>JAANSP010001288.1:0-16017 GCA_036850745.1 Homidia socia
AAGTTTGTGAAATGGAGAGATATATAGAGGGCGCCTCCGACCATGACCCATTTGAAATAGGGGTCACTTTTTAATTTTTGCTTTAGGTGCTCATTCAGCTCACTTGAGACGTACTTCCCAAACAGCGCTATAGACGTTGACGTTATTGCGGTAGTAGTAGTAGAGCTTTTATTGATTTCTTCGGATGATGAGGACACCAGGTTTCCAGTTTCAGGATGGAGAGACATGGCACAGAGAACAAAGACAGTGAAGGCGTTTGAAAATGCTTGTAGCTGCTCTACAAATCTTCTAATGTAAATTGGATGTCGACGGGCGCAAGCAAAGCATATCAATAAATTATTGCGTGCTTTTATTGTATAATACGAGATACTTGTTGATGCTTACTTTTTTCACTTTGGAGAAAGTTGAAGTAAAAGCAGTGTATCGACCAAATAAGCCATGGATACTTTCACTTTCCAAGTTCATGTTGCAGGCAGATATTCACTCGGCTTGTTGAGGAATTCAGTCATTCTACATGTTTTGCTGAAGTAACACTTTTGTCTTGCCCATCCGTTTACACTTTGCTTTCCAAGACACCATACGTCTTCTTGCAATAAATTGAAAAAACTTTATACTTGCATTATTGTGCATATTCACATAGTGTAAGCGATTTTCTTAAAATATTTTTTGGCTGGCTTTCTCCAAATTTTTCTCAAATATTGTATATAGCTTTCACTAATAAGTATATGCACTAATGTATAAATTCTTAAGATAAGCAGGCGTGCCATTGCTTGAAAGCAAACACTACAATGTATAACCTTCAAACGTTTAAAACTCCTCCGAACCGCTTGTTCGTGAGGGAAAGTCGGCCCTATGACTTTTTATACGGTATGCGTATTCACTCACAACTTAATCATTTAACTAAATCCAATGTACAATCTCATATCGTCACTTAAAAAAAACATATTTTTAAATAGACTCGACCTTTACACAACCCTCCAGAGAAGACTTTGTCAAAAGTGCCCAATATGGATTACGCTCTGGGGCAAGAACTGTGAGTGCATAATTATCATATAGGCTCCATTTTATTTGGCCCTGGTAAAAGTATTTTTGAATTGGATTTTCTTTGTAATGTAGACATTACGTCCGGTTTACAACTCAATGTTCAGTGGCTTGAAAAACACTTCAAGAATCAGAGGATGCATGCAAGAGATGAAACCAAGTGTTTTGGAAAACTTTATGCCAGAATATGATATCAATGGGTCAGTAGAGTAACTGGAACAAATAGCCGACAAAGTTTCAAAACTTTTTACGCACTGCAAAAATACAAAGTGGTAAAATTTCAATGGGATTTTTTTAGAGTTCCCGTCGTTCCAGCAGATACAGGTCCACTACCACTCCCAAGATTGGTGGACGAAGTAACAGGTGCTAATCGAGCAAAATATGCAATAAGGTAAATGTTGAGATACATAAATGTTGTGAGTAGTTTGCTGGTGTTTATTTTATAGTCAATCTAGCCATTAAAATCATGATTTTCCCAGGTATGGACCTCAATCCTACAAACTGGACAATTTTAATTTTGAGCCGAGTACATCTGAAGATGGTAAAAAACATAGAAGAAGCCGAGGGAAATATGTCAATAAATCCATACAGACAGAGTATCGGGAATCAGAATGTCAAACCGATCCATACACGCCACCATATTTTTTGCCTTATCCCGGTTCGTTTATCGCATCAAGTTTTTTATGCTAAAAATCCTTTATCTCAAACAGTTTTTACATATTTCTCCTTTATTATTTTACAGGTGCTTATCCTAAACTACTGGCCCTAAGTATGATTGAAAAAATAAAATAAAAATGTTTGCATTGTGTGTAGTTTCGAATTTGAGTCGAGGTTAATTTTCTAAATATTTACGTATGAACAGTAAAGTTAACATGGGAGAAAGGGTTGCCCTTTTCTCTGGATGATATCGTAATCATCGAACGAGCGCTGTCCAAGCGTCAACTTGAATATGTTGATCGCGAGGTGGAAAATGAAAAAGACTTTGAAAAACGAATCAAGTTGATGGAAGAATTAGAAGCGCAACAATGGGCTGATCGAGAAAAGGTTTGTCACTTTTAACTTTCCAAGCGTCAACTTGAATATGTTGATCGCGAGGTGGAAAATGAAAAGGACTTTGAAAAACGAATCAAGTTGATGGAAGAATTAGAAGCGCAACAATGGGCTGATCGAGAAAAGGTTTGTCACTTTTATTTACATACTTTACGTATTCATTGCCCGCGGGGTACATGCAACAACTCCAATAATAAAGATTCCTCAACATTAAATATATAATGTTTATAGGAGCTAGACAAGCTGCGTCAAAGAAAAATGGAACTGACGATTCGACTCCTTCAAGAATATTCGTCACGGGTGGCGAATGATCATACCTTAAGACTGGAACGACTTCATGCAAAGCTAAAAAAGCAATCAAAAATAACTTTTGATATTATTAAGCACCAGTATTTCAGAGGCATGCTACTTGTTCGTTTTAACTTTACCGGTTTTGCCGGACAAAGACTGCAAATAGGTAATAGGGTTTAAAATCATTAAAATTTTAACTGTAGATTTGAGAAAACTCGAGAGGAAATACCTGCATAAAGAAGAATCCAGGAAAAGGGATATCATTAAAGATTACACAGAGTTTGATTCCAGGGTATACGCACCTCTCACGCGAAATGGTGGTGGAATCAGTACTAGCGGACATAATAAGCCAAATCAATTCTATTGGAATTTTCATGATTATGACAGTATGGCATCTTTTTGATGTTTTTTTTCTGAGAAAAAGCTTGTAAGCTATGCTAAATTTGCCTAATTTGGAATTTATACGTAGATCTGGATAGAATCACCAAAGACCCATGTTTCATCAAACACGACCTTTCTTTTGACGTGGATAAATTTAAAGAGGGGATTGAAAAATGTCGACCAGTGGGGACTACCAAACGACTAGAAAAGAAACTTGAAGATATTTACCTGTCATTCAAAGGTTCATTGGATTTTGATTTTTGGATCATAAGAGACTAAGATCATATTTTTTTTGAAAAGCAAAACGGTCTTTTGACTTGGTACTTTTTGCAGGTCATGGAATGAAATCCAAAGAACATCTAAACTATTTGGGACGCATGGATGCCCGTGACCAAGGTGGAAGACCGCAAACGCCTGAAATTGTCATTAACGAGAACAAAGAGGAGGAACATGAGAAAACCTCATATTGTTCTTCTACAAAAGGTCGCTCGAGGTAGAACCATTCAAAAGCTGGTAAGCAATAAGCATATTTATACAAAAATATATTGAAATGTCAGAATGCCCCAACACTGATCAAGTCGACAATTTGTGTTTCGTGAAACATGCACTCGTAGATCCGAAATGAAATTGACAAGAATATGAATGAAATCCTTGGACTGAAACTGATGTATGACATGGATCCAAACTGCCAACGATTGGAAGAAAGCCGTTTGCAGAAATTGATGGCAATGAAAAAGAATTCCGAGGCTGAAGAGACAAGAGTACAGCAATAATCATAATATAAATATAACGCATCCAAACATAAATTGCGTGTGTAAATATTTTTGACTTTGTACCTTGTTAGGATACTCCTGTGGAGGAGGTTGTTGGTCATTTGGAGGGTGAGACGCTGGCAAAGATGATTGATTTCTTGGACAAGGAAATGATTCGACTTATCGATGAGAGGAAGATACATGCTCTGATCCTTCTCGCTGAGCGTGAACGAAAACTAAAGGAAGCTGCAGAAGGGGGAAGACGTTACCGAGAGGAGGAGGCTCGTCGTACACATGATGAAGTATTCAAACATGTAAGCGTATTTACACTATTTAATTTTTGACATTTCAAAATATCTCATACAGCCATCATCCAGCATGAGTAGAAAGGCATCAAAAATGTCTTACATTCCTTGTAGGTTACTGGCATTCATCAAGCAACAGTGGACATGTATCTGGAAGAAATTTTCCTGGAAAGTTGCGACAGAGTTGCCGATGATCACTCCAGAATACATGTTCAGAAACTGGCGACAACACTCAATGATGCATTATATTCTACAAGACAATCGTAAAAAATATTTTCATGCTGCTTTCACAATCGTTCTTTCGCCAATTATGATTTACGCATCAATTATTTATTATTTATTTGACAGGCTCACTGACTTTGAGCAGGAAGAATTGGCCGCTGATCTAGTTTCCAGCTTTATGGTTCCAGAACTCCACCGTTTGTATCATAATAGCCGTATTGATGCGGCACAGAAACTGGCGACAACACTCAATGATGCATTATATTCTACAAGACAATCGTAAAAAAATATTTTCATGATGCTTTCTCAATCGTCCTTTCGCCAATTATGATTTAAGCATCAATTATTATTTATTTATTTGACAGGCTCACTGACTTTGAGCAGGAAGAACTGGCCGCTGATCTAGTTTCCAGCTTTATGGTTCCAGAACTCCACCGTTTGTATCATAATAGCCGTATTGATGCGGCAGGTGGTCGCTTTACAAAGGCATCAGAGCAAGTTGTCGACGCCATTTTCAGTTCTCATCCTGTGACAAAGAAAATTATGGATACTTTGGAGCCTGCTGATGGAAAAACATCTTATTCGTGGAACGGCTGCTTTAGACGGCGGAGTTGAGGCTGTGGATGAAATTATTGCACAGGCAGTGTCTGTCGCGTTGCAGCCTTTAGCAGCAAGTTTAGAGCGAGAGCGTCAAAGTCGTAGTCACCGTCATGAAGGGGAGTCGCAATCACAATACGATTCGTCATCCAAAACTACGGAAACTACATCCTCCGAACTCAAAAGTACGAGTACAACTTTGGACTCGTCTGAAAACGTGGAAAGTAGGCTTAGCGATGATAAGCAAGATTCTTCTAGACGGGACTCTTCTGATATCAACTTTGATTTCTTTGGCAAATCGGATCTACTGTTTTCATTTGACCCATCCAAGCTGAAAAACGTTGTTCCGAAACAAGAGGAAGTAGTTGAAGAAGCTGCTGTAGAAGAAGAAGAGGAGGAGGAGGCGGAGGAAGAATCAAAGGTTGAGCCAGAACTGCCAGAAGAATCGCAAGCTACAGTTGCTGATACAAAAGCGCTAGAAGAGCTAGAGGAGGAAGGTGAAGGAAAAGATGACGACACAAAACGACCGCCTTTGACATTTTTTGTTTCTGACGACGTTGTTAGAAGCTTGGCAGCGAAATCTGTACAAATTGAGTATGATACGGAACTTGGACAAGAGGTAGAGTAGTAGTTTGGAATAGATAAGCACAGTTTTACAATATTTGTTCCAATGCATTGCCTTACGAGGACCTTCATTTTCTTTCATGATTAACAGGTTGAAGCCATGTACAGTGGAGCTCAAGTCACGGTTGATGATCTCTTTGAGGAAGTGACAGATAAAATCATTCCCAAAGTAGCAGATGACTCAGCTTCCGACGCAACTCTTTCCGACGATAGTGACGACTAAATATTAAATTAATTCCCAGCTAGCATATTTAAAGTTTCATTTTAAATTAAAAACCCAACTTAATCCTACTGAGCCAATGCATAATAGTATACAATATTTGAAAGCGTCTGGTTCATTTTATTTTTTTTCATTAGAGCATCATATACATATGTATACAACTATATATACACATGCAAAGGTGTTACAGACAACGAGACAACAATAAAATGTTCTATACTCTTATCTGGTTTATTTTATCAACTCTTTATCTATGCTCGAACTCGAAATAAGCTTGGAGTTCACGGTAAACTCCACTGTTGTGGCACAATAGTAACAATTGATTGGAACTCAATGAAAACATAACAGTAAAGATCATTAAAATCGTAATCTTACAATATTAACATTATACAAAACTTGCAGTAGAAGTATAGCATAAAAAATCAAAATGATTTAATACATAAAAAATAAAAACGCTTGTCAGTAACCACAATAATGATAATAATAATTATAAACCTAGTTTTTTTTGTTCTTTTGAAATCATAAATGCGATATAATACCAACTTTGTTGGCGTCATTAATTATTATTCGATTATTTTCTTATTTTAATAAAAATGCGAACGTATTGTAGTTTTTTTTATTCAGCCTTTAACGTGCAGCAACCCTACGACTTAAGCCCATACGACGCGCTGGCGTCCTCGGAGTTTCTTTCTTTTGAGTAAACTTACTTGAGGATTCTTTTGATACAGTCTTGGCTTTGCTTTGAGCAGAACTTCCGGTCGACCCACTGGATGTACAATGTACAGCTGTAAAAAAGACCACACATTAGTAGTTCACTAGTGCATGGTTAATTTGTACTTTTGTTAGTTATTCCGGTTGGACAAAGCATCTAACCTTCCAGTTTCGCTATAGCATCCAATGCATCAGCATCTAGAAAGCTATCCACCTCTCCGCAATTCTTATCAGCTAGCTCATTGCTACCTTCGTCTTCCAACGTAATTTGAGCGGAATTGGCTGGAATAGATAAATGTAAACAATACAAAGTTAGTGTAAAGCTATAATAATAACAACAAGAAAAATGCTTGAAATAACTATGTTTTAACAACCTGACTCCAGACTGCTTTCAGATACGCTTGGTTTCGGGATTCTGATTTCTCCAGGTATTTCTACCTGACTGAGCAGTTCATCTTCGTTATCATCGCCAAACTCGTCCTCTTTTGCGTCACATGGAATTTCATAGCATTACATTCTTAATTGGACTTTCATCAAATTTCAGTATCTTTCTAGGGGTTGCCCCACCTTCGCCTTCCATTGATGCGTTTAAACGCTCAGTCTCAGTACTATTCTCAAACATTGACTTTTCAGGATTGCTGTTGATTTGGTTATTGCTTCTATTACGGCTTCGGGAAACTGCTCTAGCCGTTTTAGGGGTTTCCTTCACAAGCACAACATTGTTCACTAATTCCGGTAGCGGGGTGCTAGTTAAAGGCGATGCATGTTTCTTATTGTTCCCATTAATGTCCCGTTTACATGCATCTTTAGAAGCAAGCTTTACGGAATCAGAGTTGACTTCCATTTGACTTTCCACTTGTTGGCTTGCCATGATTAGATCTGAATCATTCAAACTGCCATCTGGGAAAAAGTCGTTACAATCGGTTGGTTGCTGCAGATTCGTCGTATTGGATTTTGAATTCTCTGCTGTTGCTTCATCTGTAAAAGTAACAATTTAGTTGTTATTAGTGGTAATTAATTGTTACAAATAATTACAAATACGGCGTTTTGCATGTAAGTATAACGTAAGACAAAATTACATACTTTTCTTGCAACGCCTTCCCATTTGAAGTCGGCGTATGATTTCATCGGTGTCAGTGTTGTCAGGTGTCACGGTTAACACTTTTAGCCCTTTCTTTCTTCTGATATGCTGCTAACATCACGGCAGGGGAAAGCGGATCTTCTTTGTTTTGGCTCAACACCCCTTGACTGTCAGGCAAGTCATCCACTAGTAGAAATGCATATAAATAACAATATAATGCAATTATAATTAATAATTATATTTTAGCAGAATATAAAAAGATATTACAAAAAATAATCCATGACAAGACTATAGATAGACAATGACAAATGACATTTTCGAACATACCTGTATATCCTTCAGGTAACTGATAAAAATCCACAAAAACAGGAGCTTCCCCTCTCGCACCCGACCCATCATTTACTCTCATTCTGCAATTTTTACGCAATAATCGGTAGTCGAGGCCCGCCTGTTTGTAGTACTCTTCGAGTGAAACTTTCTTTGAGTTTGACGCCTCAGCTGCTGGAGTCTCGTTTTCTGTTGCTATTATTAAATATTTATCATTTTTCATCATCAACAAACTTATAAACCTACCAATGCTGTACCAGCATCACTAAAATTGCAAATTGTGCATATTTTTATTTACCTGAACTCGTTTTTTGCTTTTCAATGACTTCGTTTTTGTCTTTCTTGCTCTTAGAACGGTTATTTTCACTTGCATTATTGTTTCGAATGCTGATACGCCTTTCAGGCCTTTCACTCCGCTCCTTGGAAGATCTTTCACCTAAAGCGTATCCCTGCCCATGTGTCTGCTTGCTGTCCTTTAGATGACTTTTGGCCTCATCTTTACCCCGCGTAATAACATGGTGAGAAGGGCCGTTTACAGCATGAGCACCTCGTAGCGTCCTCGCGTTCGCTACCGTGGCTGTTTTTGACATGGCTGTTTTGCAACCTAGAACAGAGTTTTTAAAGATATTAGACCGACAGTCGGTGAAATCGTGAAATGGACATTCAAACAATAAGCTTGAATCAATCAATAGGGCATTTTAAAATATATTCAAGATCATCAGACACTAAATTAAACATCCATATAGTTAGATCCAGCTCCAGCAACAACCAAGCCAACGACAACACACTCAATGAGACACCAACAGACCAACTGCAACTTAGCCATAGCCAATACCTTTTTGAAAGCATATTTATGTAAGCATTTTCATAATACCTGAATCCGAATTTAAATGGCTTTGCGAATGAAATACCACTGCACTGCAAGGCTGAAAGCAATTAGTATCGGCGCACCACCAAGAAATGAAAAAAACTCACTGTGTAAAGGTAAACTGACCAGACATTTAACGTTAACAACACCGTATTATTAAGATGTATGAACTGGCCAAATAAACTGACCACCTTCAATCGCAACTTAAAGTCAAAGAGTTATATAAATACGTAATTTTTTGAATAGCAACAATCAGATCACATCACTAATTCACAAAATGCTGAAAACACCTTTTTCTGCTGCAGACTATTTATAAAGACATGCAACCAGCACTCAACGTCAACAGAGACAAAAAAACCAACCGTCTTTCTTGCATGTTTTCAATTTCTTGTGCTTTTTGTTGCATGCTGCTTTGTGCTGTGCTACTCTCTGTTTTAATGATTTGACTGGTGGTGGAGATGGACAAAACTGAACATCAACACATGAAATGGCTGTGTATGTATTGTATCTCTGCGGTACTTGGCGGCACGGCAGTTCTTTCTAAAGAACAAAAATTACTTTCCATCAACAAACTGAAGTAAAATTAGAACTGTGTAAAATCATGAAAATCAAAGTACCGAGAGATATGATAATGATTTATGAAATTATGATGATATTATTTATTAACATAAAGAAAATATGTGGAAGAAAATGACGAATTCGTAATGTTTTGTTCGTTATTTAACACTTAAAAATTAAATACAAAACAATAATCTATGTGTGACGCCTGTGACGGTCGCACTATGGCGCGACCTTACTTGCGTCACGCAACTTATTTATTGTACCATTTTCGGCTTTGTTAACTTACAATTCTGCGTAAGATGCATTTCCTTTCTCATATATAAAAACTAATTTTCATCACATCCTAATTATGAGTTTTTTGACCCATTTTGAGAAGCATGTGATCTTTTGACCCTTGTCAATATTCCTGTTGACCAGTCAGTCTGCAAATCAGTATGGCAGAGGTAATTTTGGTCTAAGAACGCCTGTGCATATGTGCAACTAATAAATTCGACCCCATTAACAGCAGCAGACAGACAGACAAACATGCTAAAGTCTGGTAGCTGCCTGTTGAATGCGTTGACTTACTTGTTGGGGTAATTTTACTCATCCCTTATGAAATGATCTCTCCTCTCTACTCTTGTCTCGACTCGAGCTGTTGTTTTTCATGCACAATCACGAGAACAACAAAATCCACACCACATACCACAATTAAGAATACACATGCAGACAGCTCAGCTGAGAAGTTGACAACTCTACGGAACAATAAATGGAGTTAAAACTTTTTTGCTACTATTTTAGTGCTTGAGAAAATTAATTAGTAAATAGTTTTCAGTTTAGGCACACTGCTACTTAGTACTGGGCTGACTCTGGCACTTTTCTGGAATGCTAAGCTGAGACTCGACTGGATGAGTTGAAATATCAATACATGGTGAATTGGTGAAATAAATAAATGAATAAAAATTGTGTTCTGAAATGGATTCTGGATCTGGAATAGGTCGAGGTCGAGGCAGAGGAAGACAAGGATCAAAGGTACCTGAAGCGCGACTGAATCATCATGTTTATTGTTATTATTATATTAATAATATTCAGTGAATTAAGTCAATGATCATGATAAAATGTGTGTACTGCGTAATTTAGATAAGCAGTGATGAATCTCTGGAACAACGACCAGCAGTACCTGGTCGGGGGCGTGGACGTGGTGTGCTTAAACCCATTGCAGTCAGCCCGGACCCTGCCCCCGTGACATTGCCAGATGACCCGGAAGAGGATGACTTTATATCAGCATTTAGAAGGCTGCATTCAAGCAGTTCCATTAGCAGGGGTCGTGGACGAGGTATTTTTATATATTCATGTATTTATAAAATACATCAGACATTTTTTTTAAATGCGGGCATTGAATGTCATATTTACTAGTTAAAACCATTTAAACCAATGCAAGTTTTTTTTTAACCCGGAAGAGGATGACTTTATATCAGCATTTAGAAGGCTGCAGGCAAGCAGTTCCATTGGCAGGGGTCGTGGACGAGGTATTTTTATATTAAAAACTTCAGACATTTTTCTAAAATGCGGACATTGATTGACTTTACTTACTAGCCATTTAAACCAATACAAGTTTTTTTTTGTTTTCTAGGCTCGGTAGTTAGCATTCCTTCTGAATCTGAAGACTCAGGATTTCAGTCGAAAACGAATTTTTCTTCTTCTGTGTCCTTACCACCTTCTCGGTCAGTAGCGGCTACAAAAACAGCAGCGGTCCCTGGCTCCAGTCAATCTGTGTAAAAAAATAAACCGAAATGTACTAAAGTAGAAAAATCCATGCAGACTACGATTTCCAACGCTAAAATTATGTCATGTTATAGAACTATTAGAAAACCTCTTAAAAGTAAAATACGTAATGTCCATTTAAAGGGTATCAGTAGTTTAAAGGATGAGTAGTTTAAAGTTTTGGAGGTATTGTGTGTAGGCTTTCACGCAAAGTAGCTCAAGTTGCTTTCCTTAATCATGCCTTGTGTATTATGTTCTCGTGTAAACTTGTTGAACTGCTTATTTTTCCTAACATGTCTTGAAAGCTTAATAATTAAGCGATTTGTCTGTCTTGCTTGACAAAATCATTGAATTATTCTCATTTTCGATATTTTCAGACGGTCATAGCGGCTACAAAAACAGCAGCGGTCCCTGGCTCCAGTCAATCTGTGTAAAAAAATAAACCGAAATGTACTAAAGTAGAAAAATCCATGCAGACTACGATTTCCAACGCTAAAATTATGTTATATAACTATTAGAAAACCTCTTGAAATTAATATACGTAATGTCCATTTCATTTAAAGGGTATCAGTAGTTTAAAAGATGAGTAGTTTCAGAGGTATCGTGTATAGGCTTAATAATTAAGCGATTTGTTTGTCTTAGTCTTGCTTCTTGCTTGACAAAATCATTGAATTATTCTCATTTTCGATATTTTCAGACGGTCGCATTCAAGTCGAAGCACCATGATTGACGAATCTTCTGATATAGTTTCAGAATTGGAAAGAGTCTCTGTTATCAAACGCGGAGGGAAAGGTCGCGTGTAAGAACACCAAATTATTCAACAGAAAAATCAACCGTCAACTTTATTTTACTACATTTGTTCTATGCATGTATTTGCATTTTATTTACGACAGGGTGCCGGTAATTGCAAATTTTCTTAGACTCTCTGTAGCAAAGGAAATGGGCATTTTCGAATACCATGTGGAATTTGAACCCCCCGTGGAATCATTCCGTTTTAAGAAGAAACTCATACATATACTTAAAGAGAAATTGGGCCCAGCATATAATTTTGACGGTGCCAAATTGTACTTGGCCATGCAATTGCCAGATAAAGTTCGTTATTGTTGCACATTTTCTTAATCGTCTTTTTTCTGTTCAAAGAAACAGCATGCCTCTACAGGTTATTTATTATTATTTAATATACATTAAAATAATATTCTGATTTTTCAGGTATCAGAGTTTACCCTTAATCATCCAAACAACCCAGCTGACTTAATTACTGTTAAAATAAAGTGGGTAAAGGAAAATTCACTAACTGATTGTATCCATTTCTATAATGTATTATTTCGTCGTATACAGCATATAATTTTGACGGTGCAAAATTGTACTTGGCCATGCAATTGCCAGATAAAGTTCGTTACTACTGCACATTCTTTATTGTCTTTTTTTCTGTTCAAATGAAAAGCATGCCTCTACAGACTATATATTATTAGTTAATGTCCATTAAAATAATATTCTGATTTTTCAGGTATCAGATTTTACCCTGAATCATCCAAACAACCCAGCTGACTTAATTACTGTTAAAATAAAGTGGGTAAAGGAAAATTCTCTAACTGATTGTATCCATTTCTATAATGTATTATTTCGTCGTATTATGGAAATTCTTGGATTAGTGGAAATGAAGCGGAATTTTTATGATCATCGTGCAGTATACGATATTCCACGACATAAGTAAGCCGTAGCATAATATCAATTTTCAATTTTAAAGAACATTGGACTTGTGATAATAAAATAATTCTTGTTGTGGTCGTCGTAGGCTGGAAATTTGGCCGGGATATGTCACTGCAATAGATGAGTTCGAGGGCGGTCTTATGCTAAACTGCGATTCGTCTTTTCGGGTTCTGTGTACAGCGACAATTTTGGAAAAACTGTAAGGATAAATTTATTATTGCAAAGTGCATAGTCACAAGCTGGCTACTATAAGAATTGATCCAATATATTTTTGTGTAATGTTTTTGTTTGTAGAGAAAGCTTTTATGAAGAAAATAGATCTGTCAATGAGTGCAAGGAACGCTTTGTGAATTACGTTCTTGGTAAAATTGTTCTGACAAAGTATAATAACAGAAACTACAGAATTGATGATGTGGACTGGAGTAAAAAACTTTTATGAAGAAAATAGATCTGTCAATGAGTGCAAGGAACGCTTTGTGAATTACGTTCTTGGTAAAATTGTTCTGACAAAGTATAATAACAGAAACTACAGAGTTGATGATGTGGACTGGAGTAAAAACCCGTTGTCAACATTTACCACCTCGAGGCAAGAAGAGGTAATAAACTAATAATATGATAATTGACAATGTCCAAAGAAATAGAGAAAAACTATGTACAATAATCTCTTTTGTAAATGTTTGAATATTTTGTTGATAATTCTGCAGATAACTTTCATGAAATATTACAAAGACGCGTACAATATTGATATTCAGAACATGGCTCAACCTCTTCTTGTTCACCGTCCTAAAGCTATTCATCAAACGGTGAGTTACTGACTGTTAGCATGAGTAAAAAATATTTACTATATTCGTTTTTTGCTTTGACCAATTTTAAGTACCTGATATTTTTTTTCGCAATATCAACAGGGACCAGCTCCATTGATTTGTCTAGTTCCTGAGCTTTGTTACGTTACGGGTTTAGATTCTGATGTCACATCTAACTACAACATTATGAAAGATATGGCAGTGTTCACAAAATTAACGCCATAGTCAAAGAAATCTTGCTCTACAAAAATATGCTCAAAATATTAACAGTATGATTGTATTTATAACTTATAACCCAAGCCAATTTGCTCAGTTCTACTGTTTAAAAAAATATTTGTGTATGCATATTAATCTTTCCATTATTTTCTCTACAGAGTGCCCTGAAGCCAAATCAATTCTTGAAAAGTGGGGGCTAACCTTAGAAGAAACAGCAGTTACACTAGAGGGCAGAGTTTTAACAATACCTAAAGTTATATTGAACTCTACGACCTCATTCCTTCCCGATTCTGCACATTTTGGAGACAAGCTCACTAGTGAATGTCTTTATGATCCCGTTAGTTAACTTATACGTAGCAATAAATTTTAAATAGATAAGCGAATGATCATCATCAATTATAAGTGCATTATACTTATATATTTTTTTCGTTGAACAGATTGCTGTACGAAATTGGAAATTATTTTTCTCAGAGTCCGACAAGGCAAGAGCCAGTAGGTTTGCAGAAATGTACCAGGTCGTAACTCGACCGTTTGGGATATCTGTTTCCTTCAATAGGAGCCAAGAAGTGAATGTAGGACCTGGAAACGTCAAGAATTTCCGTTTAGCCTTAGAAAAACATTTAAATCCTCAGGTAAAAAATAAACTAAACTCAGTTGTCCTCTATATATAATCATCCTACAAACTGATAAAGACATAAACACTGGAATACCTTCTTTTCAGATCCAATTTGTAGTTGTAATAGTTCCCAGTCAACGAGATGACCTTTACTCAGCCATAAAAAGTATTTGTACCATCCGACAAGGCAAGAGCCAGTAGGTTTGCAGAAATGTACCAGGTCGTAACTCGACCGTTTGGGATATCTGTTTCCTTCAATAGGAGCCAAGAAGTGAATGTAGGACCTGGAAACGTCAGGAATTTCCGTTTAGCCTTAGAAAAACATTTAAATCCTCAGGTAAAAAATAAACAGTATGCGATCATCCTACAAACTGATAAAGACATGAACACTGGAATATCTTCTTTTCAGATCCAATTTGTAGTTGTAATTGTTCCAAGTCAACGGGATGACATTTACTCAGCCATAAAAAGTATTTGTACCATCCATAGGCCCATTCCTTCGCAGGTGATCTTATCAAAGACGTTAGGGAACGAACGAAAACTTAGAGCAATAGTGCAAAAGATAGCCATGCAGATCAACTGCAAAATTGGCGGTTCACTGTGGTCAATACGCATTCCTCTGAACTGGAATACCTTCTTTTCAGATCCAATTTGTAGTTGTAATAGTTCCCAGTCAACGAGATGACCTTTACTCAGCCATAAAAAGTATTTGTACCATCCACAGGCCCATTCCTTCCCAGGTGATCTTATCAAAGACGTTAGGGAACGAACGAAAACTTAGAGCAATAGTGCAAAAGATAGCCATGCAGATCAACTGCAAAATTGGAGGTTCACTTTGGTCAATACGCATTCCTCTGGTACGTTTTTAATTTTAAACAATTATTTTAAATAAAAATTTTTAACAATTGTTTTGATAATGACAGAAATCTAAAATGCTTTTTATGTTTAGCCAGAAAAGATTTTATTTTTAGGGATGGATGTGTATCACGACCCTAGAAAGAGAAATTATTCGGTAACTGGCATTGTTGCAACTTTGAACCAGGACTTTACCAAGTACTATTCAAGGGTTATCTTCCAAGACCGTCATCAAGAAACAGTCAACTCGATGCTTCCAATTTTGACTGATATTATGATCGCATTTGCTGATGTAGGCAGATTTCTATGATTTCAATCAAGTTTTTAAACTCGTATATTATACGTTTGACTATTTGACAATCGTGTGTTAAAATGTGTGTACTTTTATGTTGTACTTATACCAGGAAAATAACGGGTTTCCTGATAGAGTCATTGTATGGCGAGATGGTGTCAGTGACGGTCAATTAAGCTACACAAAATGTCACGAGGTTCCACAAGTCTCCGAAGTGTTTAATAAACTAAACATCAATCCTAAATTCACGTTTTGTGTTGTACAAAAGAGAATCAATGCGAGATTATTTCTGCAGGTAGTTTGAAGTTGTCATTTTTATTCCATTATTTTTGAAAAAGTTTGTCACAATGTTAGTATTCGTTGTCATTTTTTTTCTGTAACTGTAGGGAAACTTTGGGCCACTTACTAACCCTGAACCTGGAACTGTAGTGGATCATACTATAACAAGAAAATATTTGTACGATTTCTTTTTGGTTTCACAGCTAGTAAGAGACGTAAGTAACTGGATATTTATATTTATGTATTTCCTCCTCCTCAGTATTGAGTGTTCCTCCACTCCAACACGCATCGTATTCATTTATTTTAAGATCAGAATGCTTGCACTATTTTTTTCTTCCAGGGTACAGTTACTCCAACTCATTTTGTTGTACTGGAAGACAACTTTGAAATCGCCCCAGACCTGATTCAAAAATTTGCGTTTTGCACCAGTTTTATGTATTTCAACTGGTCCGGTTCCATTCGAGTTCCAGCC